>VUQS01007293.1:17777-28537 GCA_015108495.1 Heterochromis multidens
AAAAAATCAGTTTTTTAAAAAAAAAAAAAAAAACAGAGACATCCACAGCTCTTTTCACTGACTGACGTTTTCACTGTAAATGATTTGACAGAACCACATAGTTGTCACAAAGGAAGCTGTGGTCTTTATTGTATGTGGGTATCTCAGCTTTTATAACCCCAACAAGAGGCAATTCATGACCAGAAGGCATAGCTTGGTTCTTGTCATTAGTGCAATGGTCCAACAATGAATTCATGATCAAAGCTGCCTTATTCATGTTTGAGGGAGTGCTTTGAAGTGGCATTAATCAATACTTTCATATAACTACACAGTGGAGTATTTAGCTGCTAAAGAGTCAGATAGCAGTATCATTAACTGGTAACTAAAACAGAGCTAATAGAGAGAGACAGAAAAAATGGCTCCACTTTAAAGATAATGTTCCTCTGTAACTCTGTATAAATACACGGTTTGCTAAATCGAAATTGATAATGTCAAACCCGATCTCAAACCTTGGACTGATGGAGACATGTCTCCTGTTCAACCTTTAGTTTGACTCCTGATTGATGCAGCTAATGGTGCTTTGATTGATTCTAATGTCTGTGTCCAATCATCTGTCATTTCATTATAATTCAATTAGTGCTCCATTTAGTGGCTTGTGCAGCTTTTACACTCGTCCCAGGGGAGGTAAATCGGCCACAAAGACATTATTTGTGCATTATTTATATCTACTTAAAGGTTCAGTGCAAGAAAACCATATGGTGGAGGTTTTTATGTGAAATTAGGTTTTTGTTTTATTGACTCCATATGGATGGGTAAAGTGATGGAGGTCAGCGCTCACAGACCATACAAGCATTTTCCACAGGAACTATTTCTTCAGTAAAAAATAGTTTCAGTGAAATAATAACACTTTTTTTCTGGAAAGAGATCTATTGTATTGGTGAAATTACAGTACCACATTTCAAATTAAATGCTATCATCATTGTCATTTTTCTTTCATTGTATTTGTTTGCTTTCTGTAGCTTTTAGTAATTTGAATGAACATTTAGGATGAATTTTGACGAAAATACAGAAGTTCACCTCCATGAAGTCCCAAAATTTAATCACATAATATGCCCAAAATGTAGTTTTGTTTGTTTGTTTGTTTGTTTTATTTCTAATAGTTCAGGAATCACTGACATTCCTGCTAAAATGAAAAATAAACACCCTGTTTCTGACTAAACTACAATAAGCTTATTAGGCTGCCTTTTTGTTGCTCTACTTAAGAGATCAGTTATGTTTCATGCTTGTAGTATCCTTACATTAGACCTAAGCAGAAAAATGGAAAACTCCCTGTAATATGATTTCAAGCTAGTAACAGGACCAGCTTCCCTTGATACTGCAGAAAGAATATCATGTAATGAAATGTAATTATAGTTTTGGTGGGGAAAAAAAAATGTCAGCAGCTCCCTTCGTGCTGTATAAATCCTGGACATGACAGCTTTACTGTGAATGAGGAAAGACTGAATCTGTTCAGTGCTGTGAAAAGGTATTTGCCCCCTGCCCTGATTTCTTACCTTTTTTGCATATTTGTCACACTTGCATGTTTCAGATCATCAAACAAATTTTCATATTACACAAAGATAACCTGAGTAAATACAAAATTCAGTCTTTAAATGAGGATTTAATTTATTAAGGGAAAAAAAGCTATTTAAACCTACCTGCCCCCTCTTGTTAAATCATAAATTAACTGTGATTAACCACAGTTTATTTGTAAAGCTGAGTTCAGTTTCACTATCCACACCCAGGCCTGATTACTGCCAGACCTGTTGGATCAAAAATCAATTAAACAGAGCCTGTCTGACAAAGTGAAGCAGGCTAAAAGATCTCAAAAAGCAACACATCATGCCACAATCTAAAGAAACAGATGAGAAACAAAGTCATTGACATCCATCAGTCTGGAAAGGGTTACAAGGCCGTTTCTAAGGCTTTGGTACTCCAGTGAACCACGGTGGGAGCCATTATCCACAAATGGAGAAAACTTGAAACAGTGGTGAACCTTCCCAGGAGCGGCCGGAATCAAAATTATTCCAAGAGCGCATTAACGACTCATCCAGGAGGTCCACAGCGATGTGAAAAACTGCCAGTTATCGCAAATGCTTGATTACAGTTCTTTCTGCCAAGAGTGGCACAACCAGTTATTAGGTTTGGGGTTTAGGAGGCAGTTACTTTTTCACACAGGGCCAGGTAGGTTTGGATAACCTTTCCCTTAATTAAAGATATCATCATATAAAAACTGCATTTTGTATTTCCTCAGGTTATCTTTGTCTAATATTAAAATTTTTGATGACTGAAACATTTCAGTGTGATAAATATGCAAAAAAAAAAAAAAAAGAAATCAGGAAGGGGCCAAATACTTTTTCACAGCACTGTAAGTCAGTAATGAAATTACCACTGGTGGTCTATCTGAGTAAATTGTGCACAATGTGGAGACAGTACTGATCTCTGCTCTGTGATTGGTTTCATAAAGTTAAAGAAAAGAAAGCACAAGACGCCAGGAAGCAGATTTTAGGAGTTGTTTGTGAGTTGCTTAAGCTGAGTTTGGGCAGGATATGAAGTGGTTATCAGGAGACAGAGCTGAGCTTTTCTCTCGCCTGCTTTTAGCCCTCGTCCATCAGTTTATGAGTATTGCATTGGCTACAGTCCTGTCACATACAGGTGGTTGTGCTGTGATGCATGTTACCATCTCTGACCTAGTTTCTTCTTTTCCCTCTTTCAATCTCTTTTCTTCTATCAGACCCTCTCCATGCATATTTAGGGCTTTGTGGTCTGTCCCTGATTGGAGAGCCCAATCTGAGGAAGGTCCACCCCGGGCTTAACATCACCCAGAGAGCCTTTCTGCACCTCCAGCAGCTGCAGCAGACGTGGAAAGACAGCACCGGCACCTGCAGAAGTCAGCACTGACAGCAGGATGTACTACAGCTCTTCTCTCAATAGGTTCAGTTATCAGCTTCATCTAACAGTTAGAAGTCAAGGAGGACCGGACTTCTTGAAGAGGTTTGGCCACTTACTGAGAGGCCATCTCATGTGAGGACTCAAGAAGGCTCTTTTAAGACTCTCTTTACAAAGCAATAACTTTGGGGAGCTGATTTTAAGTCCATCCAATGCAACTCTTCCGTTAAGGACCACACGCCTCACGTTTTTTGCTGCCTTTTTATTCGCACAGTAGTCAATAACAGTGTGGTTTGTGGTTCGTGGGAATAAAAACATGTGCCAGAAAGTTAAATTTGAGCTACTGGAAACTTGAAGAAATTTCAGATGCCTCCATTGTTCCATTGAGTTTTTAGATAATGGCCTTTTGAGCTTTCCTGCTCATCATCATTGTGAACAATATCTTCTTAGCCAAGGATCAAAAATACAGATTCACTCCACATGTACATAAGAAACATCTTAATAAATGTTATGTAGAGTTTAAGGAGGACCCCTGGAGGGCTAGGAGCGTCTAAACTGTCTTTTTATGAGGTTTATTTGCTATGATTTTGCTGCTGCTGAGTAATGTCTCTATATTTTAACTATAAATAGGCAATTTTAAGGTGGAAATGTGGGAAGTCTTAAGGTGAATTATCTCGTTTTCATTTAAAGACACAATTTGAGGCACAGCCAGTCTCCTCCAGACAGTGTATGAGGCTCTTTTTTTTGTTGTTTTTTTTTCCCCTCTCTGTTTTGTTGCCCTCGTAACATTTCCATCCTCACGTTGCTCGTGAACCTCTTTAAAGCCTCAAGCTCTCCTATCCCAAAGGTGATTCCAGCCCAGGTTTACCCTCCTGAGGTTTTGACTTTAGCATCCTCCAGCTTCACTACTGCAGGCTGTGTGCACTGATCAAGATTTAAATTAAAGAACTCCTTTGCTGAAATTCATGGAAAAGGTGGTTAAGGGGCAAATCTGTGGTATTGGGGGGGAAAAAAAAAAAATCCTAAGAAACGATTTAAAAGTGGGTTATTGGTTTAGCTGCAAGCAAATCATTTCAGAAAATATAATTTCCTGCTTGCAGTTTTCTCTGTAGGCTAACAGAAACAAGATTGAGCCTCTTCAGGGAGTTTAAGAAATGGAAAACCTCTTCTTTCCTGCAGAGGTAGTAGCTCCCAGTTGTAGCAACGGCCCCATCCTGACACCCCACGACTCCTGCATCCTGACCTCTGCTCGTTCACTAGCTTCCATGCTCCCTGCAAGGCACTAACCGGCCTGAAATCGGTAGGAAAAGATGAGACAATAGCGTCGTAGCTTGAGGAAACGTATTCCTTTGAACAGTGCAGTTATTTTCAGTGCAGAAAGGATGCAAGGTAACAACAGAGAACAATGAACATGAGCAGAATGTACCACAGAGTGTCAGGAAACAGAAGCAAGTGTTATCCAACGAGCTAGTTGCATCCCCCCTAAAATGTTCACCACAAAGACTTGACCCCAATCATCTGACCCCAGACCCTAAATCACTGAGGCAGTGCTGTTAGGGCTGTCTGCACAGATGCTCAAAGGAATTAAACACCACTCGCATGTCATTTAAGCAACCTTCCTGCACTTTTACCCTTGACCCGAGGCACAGAGAGGAGAGCGAGAGTTTTAAATTTCAAAAACAATCCTTACAGTGACACATGACACCAACTTGAACACAGCCAACACCACCTTCCCTCACTAAAGTTCTCTGATTCCAAGCAAGCAACATAACCATCTACTTCCAGCCACATCCTTTCATTATGAGACCGCCATCTAAGCAAACACATGCTCCCTGCAGTAGTTTACTGTGTGCAGCCTCACTTTTGACTGCATCCAAACATTGTTGCACGTCTTTTCTTTTTATCCCATCATCTAAAATAAAGCTGTACCTGGCTTCATCTCCCTTTCCTCTAAATTGACCTCATTTTCAGTTAGGTTACAGACCAGGCAGACAGGGGAAAGAAGAAGGGAGGAGAGGTGAATAAATAAATAATTTGAGCCATCTATTATTAAAAGTAAACCGATGGAGGCTGGAGTGTCCTCTCTGACTCCAAACCAAACCCTCAGTGTTGTATAGCCTTGTTTTGGTGCAACAAACAACTACTTTTTAGCCAATGTTATGCTTTATTATATTTTATGTTTTCATGCTTTACCTGAGGCAGTAGGCCTTTTCTGCAGTTATTCTTACTGATCTGTTTTGTTACTATAGTGTCATTTTTCCTAAGATTTTGTTTAACCGCAGTCTAATTTCACCTTTTTCCAGATGTTGCAGTTGCTGAATTAAGCCTTAGATAAGTAAAGAGATCATCTAAATTCAGAAAAAAAATTTGATTTTGAAATATTCATCGTAATATTCTTGAATCGATATGTTGTGATTTGCTTTGCTCTATAAGAAAGTAAACTGTTACTCCTGCTGCACCACTGTAGGGCCAGATTCGGTGAAATTTAATGATCTGCATCTGCTGACGTCACTTTTACTTCCTATAGAGATTCCTTAGCTGTGTCTCTGTCCTCGGCTTTCATAAGTCCCAAATTTGACTTTGAAATGTGCCTCATGTAGCTAGTTCTGGGTCAGTGCTCTGTGAATGCTGCTGTTCTGCACATGCAGCACGCTTAAATTGGGTTAGGTTTGGCTCTTTCTGTCAACAAATGCCCTGGATATTTGTCTTTCCTGGAGGAGGAGGAAGAGGAGGAACCGTCTACTCTAAATGCATGCAAACCTGCAGGAAAGGTAACGACTACTCTGTAAACTCTTTGCTCCTCCCATCTTGTGCTCATACAATCAGAAGTGCGTTGACTGATGGGAGTGATTTTTACCAGAATCTGTTTTTGCACAAACGCTTCCTGCGGACTCTTACTTTATAAGCATGAAAGATTGGATTAATGGCTCTGCCACCTGCTGCAGATGAAGGCTGTGTCTCAGCAGTCGTTATATTGCGTCACCTTTTCGCCCCACGTCACGCTGCAGTCCACACACTCGGGACCACGGCTTTGTGCTTTGAATGCGGATGCACTGAAAACTGGTTTCTTTCTGAGATGCAGCCACATGGTCATTCATAAACCCTTGCTCTGTCATCAATAAGTATACATAATGTAATAATGAATAATGTAAGAATAAAGGTAATGGAATTTATTTTTTCTATGCTTTGTAGAAATAATGAGTGTAGATACACGTGTAAATGTCTATAAATATGTGACTTCTATTGTGCAAGAGAAAACAAGGTTTACAGTGACGTGAGTGAGACGGTTAGAGGAACTGGATATGCAAATGTTAGCATATGATGTACTGTTGGACTTCAGCTTTGAATGAGATAATACTGGCTCTGGCTTGGCAGTGCAAACTGTATGTATGGTAAATAAAACCTGTACTGTCAGAATTGGTTTCTGTGCATGATGAGATAAGATGCACTTGATCCCAAAAGCTGGGAAATTCCTTTGTTACACCAGTTACAAATGAAAGTAAACAACATAGAACTAAATAGTTAAATGAGTATAATAATGTATAGCTCATTAAAATAAAATACAACATAAAACTATTTTAATAAAGCAAAAACTGATTTAAAATCAAAATCAGTAAAAAAAAAAAAAGTATATGTTTAAATATAGATAAGTAACAACATAATTATCCATCCATCCATTACAGAGCTACTGTCTTACCACCACTTGGCAGATCAGACCACAACTGGAAGACTCCTCTTCCTCCTTTACCTCTTGTAAAACAGAGAGATACAGAAAATCATTTGCACCCACAGCCATCTGGCTTTACAATTCTCATACAAATAGCAGATGAGCTGTCAGACATACGAATTTCCCATTGGGATCAATAAAGTTATTCTTATTCTTATCCTTTTTCTGCCACGTGTCCGGGTCCAGAGCACAGAGAGTGAAATGTTGTGACCTTGCAGGGTTTGAATAAACTGTTAACATGAAAAAACAGATGATTTTCAACTAGACAAATGTGTCACATGACGTATGAAAGATTTCCTGTATCCAGAGAAAGTTTCTCTGTTGCCTGTCCAGTAAGTGCTGCAAAGGGTGGTCGGCTTTGTTCTCGCCACCAGCATTTGCAGCCAATCACAGAGCCAGCCTTCCTGCTCAGTTTATCCAGTCTGTTGGCGTTACCATCTCAGTACACTGCGCTCGCCACAGCAGTCCGATAATCTCCATTCCTTAGGAAATAGAGCCCGCTCATCTTCCAGTTCAGCCTGTTGCCGACATGGATGCGTTTGTACTTGTACTCCTACATCACATCAACATCCCCTCTCAGGATAGACACGGGTCATGTAGCTGTGCTCATCTTTCTGAGGTTGATCACTATCTCTCTGGTCTCACATTCACAAGCAGATTATTTCTTGCAGACCACTCTGCAAAATCATCCACTAGTGCTCTGTACTCCTCCTCCTACCCATCACTAATATCACCAATGCAGCCACTGCAGAATCATTAGAGTATTTCTATTGGTGGTATGATTAGAGTTGTACTGAAAGGTTGAGGTGTACAAAGTGAACAGGAATAGAGACAGCACAGTCACTTATCAGACAGCACACTGCCCAGTCTGACAAACTACAGCCTGTCTATCAGGTAATCCGGGAGATGCTGGGCAAGTCTACTGACATCTCTTGAAGCTTCTCCCTCAGTATCAGCAGCTGGATCTCAGACTAAAAGTTAAAGTCCATGTGTACATGCACATTAAACTAGAGGGTGTTTAATACCTTTGGAGCATGACTGTGTGCAGGCAAATCTGTGGCAATCTACCTTTTGCTTATATTTGCTCTGTGTGCAAGGCTGGCTTATGTAAAAGCTTGCAGATTCTGAAAAAAATGTTTAGGTTTATCATGTGAGGCCAATGTGCATCCACTGCAGGCTTTTCAAATTATTGATTTTGCTTGTTAAAAACAAACATATTCCTGGAGGGAAGAGGCCATGGGGTCACCAAATTTGTTCACAGCTGATTATGTTCCAGATGTGCACCAAAAGAAGAAAAAAAGTACTGGAGAAGCCATGTTTTTTATTAGGAAGGAAGGGTTTTCGTCCTGTAACCAAAAACAATGATAGATATTTCATAGCTACTAGCCGGTACTTTTTTAAACATTTTTCTCTGCACAAAGGTGTGATAAGTAAATAAAATCTATCCCTGCCTCTCTGCCACTGAGGCCTTCCCCCTACGGGGCAAAGTGTGCATCTTTTCTCCAAAAAGAACTCTGTTCATAAGAAAGGCTAAACTTACAAATGTTTCTGGTTTTATCACTGAAAGGACAACATTCTTCATTCCCAAAAACGGTTTGAACCTGAACGTTTTGAGCTGTCAGAAGCTTGGCTCACAGGGATTCCTTGTATATACAGACACATTATTTGAAACTCTGGCCGTGTTTAATATAAGCATCCACTATTGTCACAGCAAATATAAGCCCGTGAGAGAACGTAATTACAAACAATGCACAATAAATCTTCTTTGCCTCTCTCCTCCTCCTTAATCATTAGTTGCAACAAAATCTCACTGTAAGAAATGATGCAAGAAATGAATCAAACACAAAACTAGCAGAAATGTGACGTTCAACGTTCAACTTCATAGTCAGTCACTGTCCCCTCTTTGCACAAAAAAAATTAGTATGGACCCTCACCTGTCCACCTAAAAGGTGCCAAATTAGCTCTGGGATCAATCTCTGGTGGAGGACAGTTGAATGAAACCGGGACCAAGTTAGGATACAAGTTCACCTTTAGATCTTTCCTATGGGGGGGGGGGGTGTCTCTACTGGGTCAGGCATGGTACTTTTATTCTCAGTATTGTGAATCTTGTCATTCCATCTGTCATGCCAAAGATGGATTTCCCCTTGTTTTATGCCTCTTGGATGGAAGTATCTCATGTTAAATACTTCCTTTTAGTAAAAAGAGACAAAGCAAGTGTTCGCTCCTTTGGGTGTTATATGATTCATGCTTCCCACAGCAGCTGTGTTTCTTTATGAAAGACCTTATTTCCTTTCACTGTGTCCTGCATGTGGCTCAGTGACTCAAGTGTTGTTGCTTTATTTTTAAATTGAAAGATAACAGCTGGTCAGTATTTTTCCCAATTTGCCTCAGTTGCCTTTCATGTTCCTACAGTGTAGATGGGTTGTGTAGTTCTTTACTAGGTCAGTGACTGAGACATCATTAAAAGCCGAGGGGGAGGTGGGGGGGTTCCTCTGGATACAGATCACACATGCAAACATACATGGAGTCCCACCTGGGAGCTGCACAGCACAGTCACAGACTTCACTGTTGGCACTGACAAGGTAACACGAGCCAAGCTAATGGAGCTTAGTGGCACTGATATCCAATCTGTGGAGGTTATAAAATGTTAAAGAGCATCGGATCTTACTTTTTTCCCCATTATTCATGTTCAGAAGGCAATAGAAATACAAACATGAGGTTGGAAAAGTATTTTTACCCTAGGTGATTACAGCCTAACCCAGACTGGTGATGTGTGGAGATATTCCCTTGGCAGCAAGTTGCAGCTGGTGGGGTTTATCAACACCTCTCACACTCCCACATGTATATCTGTGAGTGTGTGTGAACTGCCAACAAAGAAAACCTAATATGAGTTGGTAAACGTCAATTCATGCAAACCCAGTCGACAGTTGAGCTGTTTCTACTAAACATGTGAACAAATGCAGCGTGTTTACCACTTTACATGAGATGTGATATTAAGGATTCATTTTTAATGATCACAGGCCCTTAGGTGAACTAATATGTGCTTATAAAACATGTATTCTCTGTATTTATGCCAGTTCTACTTAGTGAAACACTTTAGTCAGTGCATTATATTGATTTTTCAGTCAGGTGTAGAGCACTGTGGCGTTTTATGGGGCAGTTATGTGTCATTATGGGTTTATGTACATGACCACTAAAGCACTGTATCTCAGCAGCACATGATGGACCGCCATAAACTCTGTTACAGACATTAATACGTTCAACATGATAACTAATAGTGTGGTGATCCCTTGGGTTTTCCTTGTGCCAGGATGAGGGCCACGTTTAGTTTTGGTGTGAGATCTTTCTACTGAAATCTGGTGCAGGCATTCATGTTCTCCTCAGGCTGAACTGCAGCTTTGATAATCCCCATCTATCCTCATCATCACCCAAATGCTGTTTGTTCGTTGCACAAGATGATCCTAATGATCTCTAAATCATTCCGTGATGAAATGCTTGTATTTTTATTGGATATTTTGGAAGTTCGGTTATGTACCTGCATCTTTAGGTGGTTTTCTAAAATAAGCTTTCTCGACTACTGCCAGTTAACAGTGATCATCTCCGTGATTGGGAGCCACTGAAAACATACTTAATAATTTTGTTATGCTTCGGTTGCTCGGTCAGGGCAGTCTGCCTGTTTGTCCCTCTCCACATGCTCAATGGGGTGGAATATGTCTGCATGAAGCCGTGAAGCCATCTGCCGACGCGGAACAAGTGGCATTGCCAGAAAAATTAAAAACACGAACTTAATCCGGCTTCACAATCCGGCTTTTTCTCGAAACCTCTCTGTCTGAATGTGTCACATTCAAGCGGCGGTTTTCAGCCTCCCAAACACCAAAAACAAACTAATGTGATATGAAAAGACTACCTGTACTATATTTGGGTCTGAATGAGCAGAAGTCGGCCCATAAAGCGTCATGTGCGCGCGTGAGTGCGCTGCCAGCCATGCGTAAAAGTCCAACTTGAATAAGGGGCACTAACAGATTTAAGACCCCCCCTCCCGACCCTTAATCTTCGGGCTGAGATGATTATGATTTTTCTAGTGATTGACAGATTAAGGGAAGTCATTCACGGGGGGGGGGGGGGG
>VUQS01007297.1:4355-15267 GCA_015108495.1 Heterochromis multidens
CACAAAGTTGTCCAAAATGTCTTGGTATGCTGAAGCTCTTGATGTATGCTCAATAATCCAGGTAAAAGAATCCCATAAAGCTGAATCTGTTCATCTGGACGTAGCGTTTTCAGTGGGAGAAACGTTTCGTCACCAAGTGAAGAAGTCACTTGGACAGTGACGTCCAGATGAACAGATTCAGCTCTATGGGAAACCTAAACCTTCCTCACAGTCCTCCACAGAGAATAGACTACTGATCCACACAGAGTCATTTCACCTAACAGATCATTAGGAGTCAGAGAGGTTTACTGCAGCACGCTGACAGTGAAACAGGAGGTGGAGGTGCAGCATTAAGCTGAGCACCGTGTGCGGCGTCTTTACCTCCAGCCCCCGGTACAGCGTGGTGTTGGTGCTTCCCTCTGCGTCCATCGGCTGCTGTTTCTGCAGCTCGATGGCGTGTTTGGCATTAAATCTGAAGAAGTCGATGAGCTCGGCGGCGGCATCGATCTCCGCCTGCACCACCGTCTTCCCCTGAACACCCACAAAACCAGGACAGAAAGAAAAACAAAACTTTGATTTACTCTGTGAGGACATAACTGGAGCGTTAATGTGGTGTTCCCCTCGTTACTCTGACCCCCCTCTGCATGCTGTACCTGTCCGATCATGGTCTTGACCAGGATCTCGGCTCTCCTGGGTCCACTGATGATGTCGGCGGCCTTGAAGAGGATCTGGGCTCGGTCCTCGACGGGCTTCAGGTCCCACTCCTTCCTCGCGGCCACGGACGCCATGATGGCTTTGTTGATGAGCTCCTGCATCGGTCACAGGGATGCACAAAGACACACCAAGTCGAAGGAAACAAGTCAGAGTTTTTTACACAGATATGATTTATAAGAATATAACTAAAAACAGTGTTTTTAGTCAAAGAGCCACACTGCTTCACTTTCAGGGTTAGATTGGAAAGAAATTCACATAACTGAGCTAATGGGATCTATAACGCCATAAAGATCTGTAACGCCTTCCATCCATATCATTTTGACAGAATATAAAGTACAAGCTTATTTTCATTGAAACGAGTCGTCCTGACAGCACTGGTCTTTAAGTGCTGCTTGCTGTGAGGAAGACCTTTCATGAGCTCACCTTGTCAGCATAGCAGAACTTTGCCACCTTGTGTGAGTGATTGAAGGGCTAGACAAGAAAAAGAGAGAGAGCTGTGACATCAGCGTGCTCTAAAGGTAAACAAGATGATTGAAGCTGCTGCAGAGAGTCTGAATAAGGAGCAGCGTTTCCTCACAGAGAGCTGGTATCTGATGTCTTTGGTCCACACATGTTCGTCTCCCACCACACACGGGATCTCCTCTGTCTTCCCCTTCAGGCTCTCCAAGGCCTGCAGCCACAGAATAAACAGTAAGGAGGAGGAAGAAGAGCATGAGGTATGAAGAGGAACTGTTCTGTGGATCAGAGTGAGGTCAGACCTTCAGCAGCTCAGCTCTCTCAGCGCTGCCCTCTTTGAAGCCCAGAATCGGCTCATTTTTCACCTCCACAGCTGCACAGGGGAACGTCTTAAACCTGCAAACACACACACACACTTTATTTTAATCTTCACTTCATTTCCACACATCAGGGTCCATAAAAGCATCAGCTGGATCTGAGCTGGTTCCACTGGGAGGATTCTGGACTCCTGAACTCTGCAGCTAATCAGTAACCTGACCTGATTTTATCTGGATTTAATGCAGCTGCTCCCAAACACTGATCCTCCCTTTAAAAATAAAAAAACCTCCCACCATGAAGCCTGAACGAACCTCCAACCAGTCACAGCGTCCCTGAAGCAACAGTCAGCAGTTTTAGGAGACACTACAAGATATCATACAAGTTCTGTACCATAAGATAAAAAACAGAAACACAAAAGAGCTGTAGAGGTTCAACAATAAAAGAGGACAAAAAAGTAACTTAAACTAAAGAAACTGGGCTCCACACACACAGAGCGCTGGCTCAGAAACATGGAGTCACACACACAGACGTCTTTCTCAGGATTGGGTTTAAAAGCTTCACTTGCCCTGATGGTTAGACACATTCAAGCCTTGGACATCCTTCTTTCAGAGGGATGAGCTGACCAAAGAGAAATGTCCCGGCTTCTATCAGGACCTACATGTTACAACTTTTTCTCATTCTCTGTAAGCACTCTAATGTGTTTACCACCCCGTCACATGTCAATCAGCCACATCTTTCCTCCCATTGGTGGGTGCTTCAGCCGCTCCCCTCAAAGCTGAGGTCAAAGTTTAACTGAGAACCCAGAAAGGAGCCCGCTGAGGTGGTTCAGCATGTGACCCAGACAGAAAGCTGGTGTGTGCCGAGCGTCTCTGACCACACACATTAAAAAACGTACATTTTTCACTGCTGGATCTGTCCTTTCAGACTTCTCAGGTATGCAGCTCCAGGTGTTTATCAGAGGAACCTGAACTGAGGCCTTTATAGCGCAGCTGTGTTTGCTGATGTTTCTCATGACCCAGTTATTCCAGCTGGATCCAGCTCAGCCAGATCGCTGTAGTGTCTCCTTCGTCAATGATTAACCTGTCTGAACTCTGTGAGCTGAAGGTCACTGAGCTGCTGTTTGGATTGGAGGAGGAGGAGGAGGAGGCACGCCGGCTGGTGGCATGTCAGGCATTCTTACACAGCCATGTTTTCTGTAACACGGCACACACGTGGCTCTGGTGTGGCTGCAGCCCGGACGCCGACAGCAAAATGAATCTGAGCTGCTCTTCCTCAGAATCACAGAAACCTAAAATCCCTGAACCTGAACATTTACAGTTCGTTATTAATCTGCAGCTTATTTTCAGCTTTCATTTATCTTCTTCTGGTGTAGCTGCCTGCAGAGGTTCCTGCCACAGAAGCTGGATGAACATTAAACATGGAGTATTGAGGAAAAACCTCAGAGATGAAGCAGGGAGGCCTGTGGGGGTCGGGGGGTCAGGACCAGCTCTGAGTCAAACATTCAGTCATAAACAGACATCCGAGAGCACAATAACTGCTCCCAGCTGCTGATCATCATCATGATGAGCAGGTTTGTGGCTGCTGTGGAAATAACTGCCCAACTTTTTGGCATAAATAAAGTTTAGTCTCATTTTTATTTAAAATATTATGTTCACCATCACATACGACAACATGGGGCAGCAAATCCTCACATCTGAGCAGCTTTGATGCTTTTTAAATGATTTCTGCTTGAAAAACATCGGAAACATCATGGATCATCTTCCTGTCTGTGCAGCTGTTTGTCTTTTCACTAATTTTCATTGACATTTGGGAGGCGTTATGTTCAGGAGCAGATCGTTAATCCTGCTTTGTAGTTTGGGCTGAAGATTAAAACCCATCACAGCTTCACTGATTTAAAGACTTTTTAATGTCAGGTAGATATTTCTTATAAAAGAAGTTTGATTTTATTGATCTTTAAGTAAAGTTTTTGTGAGCATGTGTCAACACTTTGAGCTGATTCGTGATTCCCACATACAGACGTTACGCAGGCGGGCTACACAGATTCATCTGGAGCTTCATTTTTATTTATTTTAACCTGATAAGAGAACGAAACCATTCAGTTACCAGTGGATAATCCTCATCGCTCTTATTTTGAAAGTTCAGTCACTGCTAAGCAGCCAGCCCCGGCCCTTCCTGTCTCATCTTTCCTTCCTGGCAGGATGTTCCGCTTCCTGGTGTGGTGGTCCTCGATAGCATTCACCTGCCTCCACTGGTAGTCTCTCATCCCGTCGTTGGACAGAGTCCGTCTCCATCCTGGATTAGTTCTGCTGAGGTCACACTGAGGTCATTTCTTACAAAGCGATGCAGGTGGACATCTCCACTCTTACGACGTTGGTGCTGATGCCAAAAAAAATAAAAAAATAAATCAGGCTGAAAGTTGAACCTGCTGACGTCAGCAACTGTGAGCACAGTAACAGCAAGAAATTCATCAGTGATCAGCAGCTCACAGACTCCGTCCACAGTGAGTAAATTACTCGACCTCTGCTGGTAACACTTCATAATGTTCAGTCCTCGAACCTGCAGGAATGTGAACACTGAGTCAGAACTGGCTCCACAGCGGCCCCGGGTCAGAGGGAAGGAGATAAAGCTACTGTCTGATCACTGAGAGGCAGCTGATCCTAGAAACACGTCATTTATGATTCACAAAGTACTCGGTTACTAAGGTGAAGCTTATGACCTGTATAACTGAATGGTTCTCCTTTCATGGACACACACACACCAAACAGTTCCTCCTCATCAGGAAACAGTTGATGCTTTTAGTTGCTCAGCTGTAAGAACGTGTTTGTCAGGCTTCTTCTTCTTAGCATCATTATTGCGCCTCATTTTTGAGAGAATCTGCACAAACGTTATAACCGACCGTACGGCTTGGTCAGGATTAGTGTGCCGTCACCACCTTTGGTAGTGATGCACTTTAAGGTTTTTATGAAAGAGTTTAAAAAGAGTGAAATCTCAGCCTACCTCAGCCTCACTCTCAGGCACACTTTATCATAGAAACGTCTAATTCTGATTTTTTTCTAGTTTTCTGTCGCTGCAGTAAACTCAGAGATGATAGTTCCTGTTAGTGTGCTGACTGAGACATTTTTATACAGTAAACAGCAGCATGGACGTTACTGTGAGGCTCCTGTTGGAGAAGCTGCAGGTTATGTGTTACAGAGCACAAAAGCTGCTGGGAGATTCTGATTCTGATCACTGAACTTGTCCTGTGTTTCTAAAATGTCACAGAGAGCCTTTAAAAACATCTAGAAATAAAGTGCATTATTATTATTGTTGTTGCTGTTTCTAAAGTTAAACACCTCATAGATTTATGATGCATTCAGTGGAAACTGGGAACTCAAAATACCCCAATACCAGTTTCAGCTGTCACATCTGGATGTGTGATAAAACTGAGTGCAGAAAAAATACTTGGTGCAATTTTTTTAAAAGTGTCATGACACAGTTTGTTCAGCAGGGCGGCTCCAACACCACCGTTTCCAGTCCTCTGAACTCTGTGTGCAGCGGCACACCTGAGATGTTCGTTCAGGGCTTTTCTCACTTACACTAAACATGTTTCTGTGCCTTTGTGGTCTGTTTGGGCTGTTTTCCTGATGTCTGTCAGACTACAGCAGAAGGACTGTGACAGAGGCTGGTCTCACCTGGTCTCACCTGAGCAGGAATAACTCTGCTTTGAGTTTAAAAACTGAACGTGTGTTCACAGCCATCCACTGGACTGAGCGCCGGTTCTAGGACCACATGTTTGGCACCAAGTTTACTCACTGACCTCTTATAAAAGGTCAGGAGCCGCAGAGAGTGGGAATAAAGAACACCTTTATTCTACACAAACGTTTCCTGTGTTTGCATCTGAACCTGTCAGCTAAATGAGATCAAATCAGATAAATGCAGTAATAAAAGCAGTATTAACGAGGGCAGTACTTGAGTAAAAGTACTCAGTTACTTTAACCTGTTTATGTTTCTACTGTGAGTTTGTCTGCAGCTGCTGATCAGGTGTCATTACATAACCTGTAAATCTGTCACACGCGAACCAACCGGACCAGCACCGCCCCACACGGCCCCACACGGCCCCACACGGCGGCTCGGGCCAGCCTGGACCTCCACGCACGGCCCGCTTCATCACAATATCAGTTATCGATCAGGGTATCAGGTTATCGATCAGAGTCGGAGGATCTGAGGAGGCTAACAGGCTAACTGACATGCAGCAGAAGTGAAGGAGTCTCGTGCGGGAGACATGCGCAGACCTACCCCCTCCAGGCCCGACACACAGCCGCCCTCACGCGGAGCATCTTCCCGCCACAGGCCGACGATTCACGCTGAAGGAGAGAGCCGATAGACCCGCCAACAGAGCTGATACAGCCGGCGCATGGATCAATAAGTGATCGGAAACAGGTTTCAGCTGACACCGCCCCCACCGCCGACTGCGACCGGGGGGAGAGGCTGGGTTTTTTTATTGTTTCATTCCTTCGCGCTACCGCCAAAGTTCAGTTTCACAACGCTGTTTTACCAAAGTTTGATAAAAAACAAAAGACTCTGACTCTCTCAGACTGGACTAAACAGAAGGAAATATGTTACTTAAAAACTTTCAGGAACCGCCACCCCCTCATACCACTACCGACGATGGAACCTTCCATGGGCGGATCTGCGATTGGCCACTCAGCAAACAGTAAAAACTGGTCAGCCAATCAGCGGCCACATTCCAGGGGTCAAACCGAGGCTCCATATTTGACAAGGTTCTTGATCTTTCGTTCAAGTTTCCAGTACGTCACTGATTTTAGTTTAGTTTAGTCATATTAACTCTATTTTTATTTTATTTGTCCCTCTTTGAACTGCTTTGCTTTTCATATTTTTTATTTGTATATGTTTTCTTTTATCAGCCTTTATTGTTTTATGATTATGTGTGCTCCTTTGAATCTTAGACAGCTTCATGCCTGTTAGACACGATGAAACATCATATAAATCTCTCAGGCAGGTGTCCTTCAGATCTACAGATTAGATTAATATCACAGTGTTAGACACCTCTAGATTTATAATATTATAGTTTATACAGCACATGTATGTTACTAAGTCTGCTGATTATGCAGTACTGATTTCAGTACGGTGGTGTACAGTTCTTCACCACCTTCAGCGGTGAGAGGCTCTGAGGCTGCAGAGGGAACAGAGGGATGGAAAAGAGCTGCTGAGAGCATTTTTAATGATGTGAGAGTAGTTGTCTAATTGACTAATACACTAATTATTACAACATTTGACTTAAATGTCTAATAGTATCAAATTATAAAATGATGACATTTTATATCTAAAAGGTCAGAGGTCAACATTTTTCGAGCCTTTATTCAGCGCTGTAACTCATATTTCACGTGTTGTAAGATACCAAATCGCTGACAGAGATCTTTGGTGCCCGTCAGTTAAATTCCTTTAACATGTTCACTACATTAATGGACCGGTCTGCAATAACATGCATGTAAACTGCACCCTGACTGGTACAACTGCAAGTCAGTAATTCTAGTTTGTGTCTGAACCTGGAGAAAAGGATGGGGGAACGTTTTCATAGAGTAACGGTTTCACAAATCTTAAACTGGTCTGAAAGCCTGACCCTCTGGATGCAGATGTTATTTGGCTAATGTTTGATTAAATGTACTTTACGAAAATGATTCTAAAAGATGTAACCTGGTGTTTCAGAGCAATGGAGGTGACATGTTTTCTATTTTGCTCCCTATTTAAACATAATGATTCAAATATGTTTTGTCCTTCAGGCCCAGGAGTCACAGTGGTTGTACCAAAAGGAAGTGATGTCATCTTGTCCCTCAGCACCAAAGAGGGCATTGCACAACAGCTGTTTGACTGGAGGAAAGCTGATCCAGATAAAGAGGAGGTGTTCCTGTACGATGCTGGCCTTCATCACAACAGACTGATGGGTCAAGACGAGCAGTTCAGAGGACGGGTCGCACATTTTCCAGAAGAGCTGCAGTTTGGTTGAAGTTGGCCTTCCCAGGCTTGCATTTCCTCACCTGACGTGAATCCTCTCATTATGGCTGTGATTTAAGGACCGGCTGTGGCAGTTATTCTCCACCAGTTCGTTACATCCTCTATGGTGGTAACTAGGCTCACTCAGACCTGTATTCATCTCCATGCATGTCTGCCTCTAACCCCGCCTCTCTGTTTGTCTACCACTGTCCTGCCTGAAGCCTGCAGCCTGTTCTCTGAAGTACCAGCCAGTGTTCTCTCAACCGATCTCAAACCTTTGTTTGTTGCTGTTTGAGGATTCTTGGATTCATCTTTCACTCACCTGTCTGCCCACTCTCCACTGAAACCTAGCTGCACGCCTTGGACCTCTGCCTGCTCAACGGTTTCAAATAAGGCCTCAGCTTGCAAACCTTCTCAGTTGCTGCAGCTCACTAGACCAATCTGCCTTTATCTACCAGTCTCTGTCCCTCTCTGCAGACGCTGCCCGTGTTCATCAGTACTGGCTAGGATTCCCTCTGTAACCCCACAACCTTAAACCACTAATTGCACCTTTGTAAATAAATCCTTTAATACTCTCTGTTGTGGTCGTCATCTGCTCTCTGGGTCCAAAAACTGTGTAATCATGACAACAGAAAGAATTTCTCAGGATGATAAACTGTTATTGTGTTTTTATTCAGAGTTATCAGAACTTATGATGTTTGTACTGTTCAAACAGTCACAATGCTGCTTATTTTTATAGTGTGTATTTTGCGTTTTTGTAAAGCAGTTTGTGATGCAGGCTTTAATAAGTGTGATCCAAATATTAACGATGGTCAGGTCAAGTTTCATGATAGTAGTTTGTGTTTTTGATCTGATTCACTTTTTAAAAGCACCAAAGCTCATAGCACTTTAAAAGAGTTGGATTATGTGTGTAAAATGCAATATTTACATAAATGTTCCTTTTGAATAGATAATTATAAAAATAATAGTTTTTATACGTCTGGATCAGGAGACAAAGACGTGTTTTTGCCGACTAAATAAAAAAAAATGATCCTGTAAAAACTTTCTGTATCTGAGCTTTGAAATAAAACACTCTTTGTACTTGTGTGTCTGTTTGTGTAGCTCACATATTCCCAAACTTCAGACTGCCACGACTCATTTTTAAATGTGAAAATCTTCTGCAGCCACACAAACCTTTGAGCACAACTCTGATCATCGGCAGCCTCAGAGGAAGCATTTCCTTCTTTGTGTTTTCATTGATTCATTTGGATCTTCTCATGATTTGCTTGTTGAGGTTGATTCTCCATTAACAGCATCACTGTTAATAGAGGACCTTCATACTCATCGACATGCTGCCCCCTGCTGTCTAACAGCTGCTCAGATTCTCAGCTGAAGATGCTCCTCAGCTTCAGTCTGATCTGCTGCAGGCTTGTTCCTGACTGTGACACGATTTCACAGAGCTAATCATGTTTCTTTTCCTTTATTTTGATGACTATTTAAAAAAAATAATAACCTACCTGCACACCGAATTACTGTGTTATAATGATAGGTAAATCACTCAGACGGCTTTCTGGATCCTGTGTTTAAATCTAAACATCAGATGTTCTGTGAGCCACACCAACCACCTGTTGGTACTTTTAGAAGCTTAATAACACACACAAAAACAAGCATATAAAAAACATAATTAAATAGATACAAATGGAAAGCCTGTCTCTTAAACATAAATGATTACTACTGCCCTCTACAGCCAAACAGATTCTTTCCTTCTCGATCATTTTTCATTCCTTCTCGTTTTTTCTGACTTTTTAAATTCATTAAATTCTAATTAAACATAATCAAATTCCCAACAGCAGGCTTTAAAAATCAACAGACACTTAAATACAGGCTATTGTTATTATTGTTATTAATCTCTGGCTCTCCTCCACAGTGTGTCTTTTGTCCTGTCTTCCTCCCCTCACCCCCAACCGGTCGCAGCGGATGGCTGCCCCTCCCTGAGCCTGGTTCTGCTGGAGGTTTCTTCCTGTTAAAAGGGAGTTTTTCCTTCCCACTGTCGCCAAGTGCTTGCTCATAGGGGGTCGTCTGATTGTTGGGGTTTTCTCTGTATTATTGTAGGGTCTTTACCTTACAATATAAAGCACCTTGAGGTGACTGTTGTTGCGATTTGGCGCTATATAAATAAAACTGAAAAATTGAAATTGAAAATTTAATTCTTCCTAGATAATGCTATACAATTTTTGCTATAATATTTGCTACTTGCTGAAAAGTAGGGCGGTTCTGTCAGTGTGCGCTGTGTGCAAGCAAGGGTAGGACCCAAATGCAGGACACAGAGACGAGGCTAAACTGAAATAGCAGCTTTATTGCAGACGATAAGAAACCAAGGAAAATAACCAACTGGGCATGAACAGAATTGAGAACTGAGAACTGAAGAATTGAATTGAATGTTTATTTGCTATCGACAAAGTTCCTATTTTTCTAGCTAAATATAAAGAAATGAGTAATGTATTTAGACCCTGTAAAAGTCACAATCCTACTTAATAGTACAAAAGTTTAACATTAAAATATACTTACAAGATCGGGCGTGCTCAGGGTGGTATGGCTGTAAGCCACCCCTCCACGAATCGCCACCTTATCGTGGTGGAGGGGTTTGTGTGTCCCAGGGATCCCAGGGGCTATGTTGTCGGAGGGCTTTTGTTGCCCCCTGGTAGGATCTCTCATGGCAAATTGGTCCTGGGTGAGGGACCAGACGAAGAGCGATTCAGTCGACCCCTATGAAAGGAACCAAATCAAGGGACCAGTCTACCCTGCCCGGGATAGGGTTACAGGGGCCCCACCCTGGAGCCAGGCCTGGGGAAGGAGCTCGAAGGAGAGCGTCTGGTGGCTGGGCCTTAGCCCATGGGGCCTGGCCGGGCACAGCCCGAAGAGGATACATGGGACCACCCTTCTGTAGGCCCACCACCTGCAGGAGGCACCGTAGGGCTCAGGTGCAATGTATGTCGTCCTACTGGGAGTCCTCAACGCTCATGTGGGCAACGACAGTGAGACCTGGAGGGGTGTGATTGGGAGGAATGGCCTGCCTGATCTGCTGTGCAAATCACTGTTTGTCCATAACGAACACCATGTTTGAACAAAAGGGTGTCCATAAGTGCATGTGGCACCAGGACACCTAGGTCGCAGGTCGATGATTGATTTTGTAATCGTGTCATCAGATCTGCGGCCGTATGTTTTGGACACTCGGGTGAAGAGAGAAGCTGAGGTGTGAACTGATCACCACCCGGTGGTGAGTTGGATCAGGAGGATGGAGGATGCTGGATAGACCTGGCACACCTAAACGTATAGTGAAGGTGCGCTGGGAATGTCTGGCAGAGGCCCTGGTCTGCGAGATCTTCAACTCCCACCTCCGGCAGAGCTTTGACAGCATTCTGAGGGAGGCTGGGGACATTGAGTCCAAGCAGCCCAACTTCCTTCTGCAGAGGAA
>VUQS01007306.1:2600-20934 GCA_015108495.1 Heterochromis multidens
ATTGTGTCCCCAGAAACATTTCTGTTGTGTTTTATTCAACTTCCGTTGTGTTTTGTGTGCTTTTGCAGCATTTTTCTATTTGCTGGTGTTTTCTTAAGTTGCAGTCCGTTTGACGTCTCAGGGCCACTGTACTCAGGGTATCAGGTGGCAGTCCATGCCTGACTGCCACCTGATCCACAAAGCACCGAAGGAATTTGGAATTACCTGGAGTTACTTTCCTCCTCTTTTTCTTTATCAGTCTGCCCTGAAAGCACCCAAGCTAACCCACTCAAAAAAATCTTAGTTTCAGATTGTAAATCCTCACACGGCATTAAAAAGTAATTAAAAAAACTGCCATATTCAGAGGAATGACATTCAGAAAAAAAAGTTTTTGTTTTCTTGCCTCGAGTCAAACAAGAAAATCAGCACTACTCTTATAGTCTTAATATAAAGTTATAGCCAGCTGTCAATTAGCTTAGCTTAGCATAAATGCTGGAAAAGTTTTTTTTTTTTTTTGTGTGTGTCAAACAACCAAAAGTTTCACCTCACAGTACAAGTCAGAGATTCTATGCGTTAGCCTTTTATGCTTTGATTTAATATCTGTAGGCTTTCACAGTGTAATGCTAAAGGGGGAAAATACTTTCTACATCACAATCAAGATAATTCCTTCAGAGAGAATCCACTTAATGTGAAAAGTTTTTTTTTTTCTCTCTAACAGAGAATTTTTTGGACCTGGTCCCTTGGTGAATCCCACTGTGCTGCAGCCAACTCAAAGAAATGCTTGTTTTGTAAAAGTCCTTTGGAGTCTGGATCAAAAGCATTTTCATAGCAGCTCAATCTGTGATTGAAATATTTAATACTGGCACCGAGCCTCATGCGTTGCAGCTTTCTTCACTCACACTCACTTCCTCTCTTTTACATTTGCTACCTCCTATTTTCTCCTTTGCCATTTCTCCATCTCTTATCTTTACTCTCACTTTTATTCTCATCTAGCTGCCTGTTTTGTTGCATTAGTAATCCACACAAATGCAGAGCGGATGTAGAGATATAAATAAGAGGCTGCATATATATATTTGATCATCTTACAAACCTTTGACTGCCCATTGAAAGCAGCTATAGCAGCTAATATCATCTGTGTTTGCAGCTGCTGCCGTGGCTGAGCTGTTGTCCCAAAGAGAATAATGGAGAGGAAAAAAAGAGGAAACACAAAAGTACACTTCAGAGAGTTTTTGCTGCTCTCTGCGTCCCTTTTATCCCCTGCAATGTGGGAAAAGCTTCTGAAGTGTTGTTTTTTTCCTTTAGGTTTTTCCTCGTTGTGTAAATATGAATATGGAAAGGAGTGTCAGGATGTTTTGAAGGAAACTGTTTACATCACAGAAGTTGAAGACTACTTCCTGGAAGTTCACTTCTTAATGACTGCATATGGTGTCATCTTTGTGTGTTTTGCATATGCCAGGGACAAGACAGGTGATGCGATTTGCTTTTGTGTTGTTGAAATCTTCAGTGTAATGCAGATGCCTCGCATCATCACAGCAGCGGGGGTCACTTCACTATTTCAACATCTCACAGGCTTTGTTTTTCCCCTCCTATCCCCTCCTGTAGGGCTACCACTGCTTATTATGCTTGACAAACAAAAAGCTCAGATGTCTGCAGATAAGTTGGTGATTAAAGGCCATCTAATAAACTTTGACAAGTTTAGGTGTCAGAACTTATTAGTTACAGCACACTGATCCATTCTGTGGTTATAAATGAGTCAGGTTCTTGCCACATAGACACACACACACAAGGTGAAGTTGAAGAGTTTACAAAAACAAAATCCACTATGGCACAGTTGTTTTCAAGAGCAATGAGTGAGAAGCAGGTGGTGCTGATTGAAACCTGCTGTCACCTCGAGTGATTAGCTCTGTCTGAACTACAGTGTGTAATGGCACCCTCATCTCCTGCGTAATTGGCTCTCATATTGATTAAATAAGGTATGCATTTGTTCATGTTTGTTTAGGAACTTGGGAAGTTGAAGTTCTCGAGCTTCTGTTAAATATGTTCAGTGTGCATGATAGCTGTGGTAATTTATATTTATATATAACTACTTTTTCTTTAATATGCTTCATCTATTTATAGTTATGGAGTGATTACTAGAAAGGCCACCACCACCACCATCATCATCATCACCAGGGAACTGTTTCCATTATAGCAGGATGGTGTGATTGTTTCACACTTCAGAGAAAAGTAAATGTACCTGGAGAATGTGGCTGAAACATAAAGTTTTTTTTTTTAATATTAGTATACAATGTTCAATTCAAATATTTGAAATGAGATGATTTCCGCCTGGACCTCAGCTTCAAGCAGAGAGCAAGCATCAGCTTCTCTGTCAAGCTAATCTGATTTTTATGTCACTATTCATAACAGTTAAGTGTCCAGGTTTGACCCGGAGACCAAACATTAGTTTTCTGTTAAAGAGTCTGCACTTTCTAAGCCTGAAGGCAATGCATCTGGTCAGGAGTGCGACCAGGAGCATGCTCGACATTTTTTCCAACATCCACAGGGCTTCACACTTCCTGCACAGTGACAGACCCAGTATCGAGTTCTAATCTTATGTTACGAGGCCTCACATTGGCAAAAAGATACATTCTCAAGCCCAAATGTGATCATGAGGAAATTAACTTAAAAAATGAGGACACTCGGCAAGCAGCCTATGGCTTTTTATGCAATTTTAAGATAATCGAAAATGATCTGGATCCACACCAAAATATAAAGGGGTCCTTTGGGGTTCCTTTGTCCATTTTCTGCCTCTCCATCAAGTTTTATAAAATCTATTTAGGAGTTTTTGTGTAATCTTCCTGAAAGATAATAATACAGACAAACAGTGCCTGTTATGTACCTTCACCTTGGCTCAGGTCTTGGCAGAAAAATAACTAAAAAGCTCTCTTAAAAAACTAAGTGAAGGACACTGTGGCGGGGTGTGGTTGGTGGCTTGGCTGCAGGGGAGGGAGGGGGCAGTGCTAGGGGAGGCTGATTGTCACAGCTGACAGTCATCATCTAATCATGCCTCCCCTATTTCAGTAGGTTGCCGGGATCTGGACGGGAGAGGAGTGCTGGGTTGGAGTGAGCGGAGGCTGGAAAGCCTCCCAGCGAGTATACAAAAAAACATTGTTGACACAAATAAAACATTCACCTGTCCGCTGCACTACCTGTGTGTACTGGGTCCTTTGCTACAGACACCGACACTAACTCATCAGTCAAAGCAGACTTAAGCATCCATCTGTAGCATGGGGATTCCAGTTTAGCAGGGTTAATCTCAAGGACCACCCAGGTCAGCTCTAGATTCAGCACCATGGACAGTGATCATAACATTAAACGTCTTGCTTTAGCATTAACTGGAGTTAAAAAAAATTAGTTAGAAAAAAATTCATCACTTGTAAGTAAACAAAACATAGTTTTGGGATTACTGGATGTTTTTTTTCCTTTAGTTGTGATTTATCTCACAGCATATTTGTTTCCTTACAGCAGCAGATGCGATACTACATCAGCCAAACATTCTAACGAGAAGATGTCTCAAAAGAAAAGAAAACATTTGAATCTCAAACCCAGTGTTCTCCGTTTTGATCAGTTTTGATCAGTTTTTGTTGAAATACATCTCTAATTGGGGTGAATTTCAGTATTCTATCTTTTTAGCATTTTAAAAAACAAACAGACCAAAAAAAAAGCACCAGTGACAAAACAATGTCTGCTGTATATCTGTATTCACACTGAACACACATACTCCAGTATCACCAGTAATGAGACTATGCTGCGTATATTGGTGGCTTTTATGAGAGTAAAATCCAGGACTTCACATTAATGTGAGGACTATTTTGTACTGTTTATACACCAGGTCTCTGCAGGCCTATATCTATTACCCATAGATGGCAGTGTGTCCATGAGTCTCCAGCACAGTCTTTGTGTGGCTGCCTTTCTCTAATAGCGTGAGAAGAGGCAGACGGCCACTGACAGCACTCTGTAATGTAGATTTACTGTAATGGCCTGCAAGGAAATGAGATGTACACTGTTAAATAGTTTGGAAAGACATCTTGCTCTGCTCTGCTGCGGCCTGACCTCGCTCTAAGAGCAAGTGAAACACCAGACTACATCATTGATTTGCAGACAGCTTTGACTAATGATACTAGTTAAGAACTAGAAAGTAAGGACAAAGGAAAAACTCTGTCAAACTTGGTCTTTGTCTTTTTTCTGCTGCTTTTGTCAAGATGCAAAGTGATCAGAACCTCTTTAAGAGACGATGTGCATTACCAAACACTCCCCTTCCTGTCTGGTGTGAATGTACCACCTCTTTCCTCCACCACCTACTCTTTTTTTTTTTTCTTCTTCATGGGTTTTTTTCCCCCTAAAACTCATATGGAGCAAGAGGTCTATGTCATGCTCCTCATTCATTATAGATGAGCACCAGGAGAAGTAAGACCTGCATTTTAGATGTTTTAATAGAGATATGTCATTGTCTTATATCTGCTGCTGTGTCTGTGAGTGTTGTGACTACAGTTGATATTAGGAAAGAAAAATATAAGGAGTCTTGGGTTGATTCTTTTTTTTTTTCATATACCACTCAGTGTATTAAATTACAATTTATATTACAAAAAGTTCAAGATTAATTCTGAGTGTGTTTTTTTTTTTCAAAATAAACGAGTGACCAGGCAATGGTATCAATCCACTTAACTTGCAGAAGGTGTTTGGAACATTTAACAGGGAAGATTTTGTATGTGTGGGGGAAAAATGATTTGGAAAAGCTTCACAATTGTGTTTGAGAGTTTTTCTGAGCTCTGTTCACAGTGACAAATGTCTTTTTTGCTGGCTGTGGCAGTTGCTTTTTCCGACTGCTGTATAACTGGAGAACGTGTGCTAGAATGCTAGTGGTGTTGCTATTTGTCACCAGTTATGTCTCTGGCCTAAATGCATATTTGACAGGGTAATCAAGTCAGTTGTTGCCTGCTCTAGCCTTCAGTACATGGGTCGCCTGCTCAACCAGGTGAGCTATAGCAGTGCCTTTTTCTGCTTCTTTTTAGCATCGATTGCAATGTTTTTTTTTTGAATGGGTCTGAATATTTTGTCCCATTTTCTGGGGACATTTCGATGGGATGCTGCAGACTGGAATGGATCTGTACGTGTCTGGAAAAGATAGGTTAAGTTGTAGACTACAATCATTCTTTTGAACATATTTTGTTGGCACCTCACCATGTGTGTCTGTATGTGATAGTTTCATGCAGTTCTTTCTTTGCACTCATAATAGCCCACCGATAGCTTAAGAATCAAATACCTCTCCTGATCATGATGACCTCTGTTTGTAATATTCTCTGTCTCTCTTCTATGCCTCCTTTTCTCATTATCTCTCACTCATGGTCCTCTTTTCTGTCTTTTTCGTCTTTCTCTCTGTGTGTCATGTATGTCTGAGTAGCCTCGCTCTGTCACCATTCCCTTGGCTTTCCTTCAGCTCTAAAATAGGAAATGTCTAAATTACACTTGCTAATAGGTTGCAGTAGCCCTTATTTTTCCACTCTTTCTCTCACTGTCCTTTGTCTTCCTCTTTATAATTCAGTGTTAGAGACAGAACACATTTCATTTGATACTAAATGTAAGGATTGTTCTTATAAACTCTTGAAAGAAGGACAAAATTCCTCCCTCTCCTCTTCTTCCAGATGGGAACATCAATTTTTAATGCACATTCTGCCACATTGGTCCCCCCTCCCGGCATGCAAAGCCAGAGCACAGGGTACCCTCTCACTTGGCTCATCTGAAACACCTAGAAGAAGATCGAGCCTTCTCGTTTTTTTTAATAAACCCTCCCAAGACACCTGAGCCAAGTCCTCATTAAGAGTACTTCATGCAGCGCATGCACACAACAGATCATTAACATATTAATTTTGAGACATTAAAATAACTACTTTCAACAAACGAGGCAATCACTGAGATAACTGGCAGCCTCCTTTGGCCTCGACAGTGAATTCTATATTATGTTCTTATTGTTCTCACTTTTGGGGAACTTGACTTTATTGCCTCACAGAGAAAGATTGGTTTTTTTGACACAGAAATAAAAACACATAGTTTAGCAGTCAAAGGATTAATAAATAAATTAGTTTTGACATATACAATCAAAGAATTAAAGATCCTCTCTTAGTGATGATAAAACAGCTTTAAGGAACACATCATTTATGTGACTAAAGATTATTTCCTGTATAGAAATCCTTAATGCAAACATGCTGCAAACTCTAAGGAGAATATTTTTGTTGCTGACCTCCATGGATTTAAGTTCTCACAGTGCTGTGTTGTGCTGTGCACTGATGTAGGAGTGGGAATCACAGACTAGTCAGATATTATCACAGTATGTTATTGTTAAAGTAGCTGCATGTTTAAGCAGAAATATTGATGCTTAGCACTGCAGGAAGAAGCAATACAATACATTGCTGTATCGTTACTTTGATTCATTTCTCAGGGATAGGAATCTGAGAAAAGAGGAGCTTGAATGTCCTCTTGTTGATGTTTTTTTTTTTTTAGTGACAATTGAAATGTCAGTTTGATGGTCAGTCGGTCCACTTCTTTCTGGTTGAGACTGGAATATCTCAGCAATCACTGGATGAATTGCAACAGAATTTTTTTTTTTTTCAGGCATTTCAACACATACTCAGGCAAATCTTAATCTCCTTCATGACCCACAGGCTTTTCCTCTGATAGGGCTCACAAACATTTTTAATTGGACATATCTTGGCAACTATTGGAAAAGTTTCCAAAATACTTTAATATTTTCTTCAAGATGAAGCAAAATTACTTTGGCGTTACCCTTTCCATCGAGTACCATCATTAGGTCAACCTTTCAGTGTGTCACATACTTTCTGGACTATGATTAAATTCCCGTAAAGCCTGAGCTGAAATTTGAATTTAGTGTAAATTTGGAAAGATTAGCATGCTAACAGCCAAACTAAAATAGTAAAAAAAGAGTGCTGTATACTGCACCTAACAAATCCTATAGCTAACACCTGTTAAAACATTGTTATTGTGAGCATTTGATAGCATTATGTCGAGTACATCCGCTATCAAAACTAGTATGTCTGTCATAGCTGAGTCTATGGCAAAGTCTGATAATCATACTCTCCTAAACCATTCCTTATTTTCCACCAGTGTTCTTGGCTCTCACAAATGTTGTTTCTCTATATTTTCTCTCAAACCTCAGTGCATGTTAGCGCAGTGATCCATGGCAGACAGGATGGCAAGATGTGCTTTTTTGTTACTGTGGTTTTGTTTTTTGTTTTTTTAAAGTATAATGGAAGTCGGTCCTTTACACACCTGGATGTCAGGGCTAAATGTTTTCTGCTGGTAATGCTATGTTTATTACATATATTTTCCCATTGCACTTTAAACTGATGTTTTCTTTTCATTGTTACACAGTGTTTGCTTTCTCTGTAATTAATCTAAGACAAGTAAAGAATCATTCTTGCTGTTGTCAAAGCAAACAAACTGCTCTGAGCAGACTTCTCTAAGTCTTCCTTCCTTTTCAGTCTTCCAAGTATTTTAGTCTTTATTTCACCAGTGAAGGCTGATGGAGATCAGACAATTCTTTTTTCAGAAGCTTCAGACTAAAGTTTTTCTTTTACTCAGTAATGCTTTATTTATTGGATCAAGGTCAACTTTACTGCAATGTTGAGAAGCAAGGTTGCCCATTTCTAACTTTTCATACACTGATCCCCCCCGAGGTCAAACCATCCATCTGTCCGTCTGTCTGTCTGTCCGTCCATGTCTATGTCTATGTCTATGTCTCTCTCTGTCTTATCCAATTCATGGTGGCTGGAGTCTGTCATAGGGCAAGAAGCGGGGTACATGCTGGGCAGGTCACCAGTCTGTCACAGTTCCAACACACAGAGACAGACAACCATTTACACCTCAATTTAGAATCAGTTAACCTAAACCCATGCATGTCTTTGGACTGAGAGTACCTGTAGAGAACATGCAAACGCCACACAAAAAGGCCTCAGACTGGATTCGAACCCAAGACCTTCGTGCTGCGGTGTAGTGCCACCCCTGTTCAAACCAATTAGCCATAAAAGTATCTTGCAAGTATCTGATATGCTTCCGGTATCTACCATCCAATTGTGGTTTTGAGGTTTAGCTGCTGAGGGATTACATAATATATAATTTGACCCTTTTAACAGTTCATTAATCATTGGTGTTAAACAATAGTTGGTCAGTGGGTGGCTCCAAGCAGCAAGAGCCACTGCAAAGGAATGGTCTGTGTGATTAAGTTGGATGTTAGAAAGCGCAGGTGCTCTTTAACAGCACAGAGACTATTAACATGATAACCAAAAAGCAATTAGATTGACTTTCTAAAATGGCAGTCAATTAGCAAAGCTGCTGAGCTGCATGGTGGGAGAGGTGAGAGAGATACTTGGAGACAGAGAGAAAGTGGTGCTAGCTGCCTTCACTTTAAATGATGAGAAGAAAATGACCTACTGTGCGGCTGCTGACGTTGACTGAAAAGTATCTGTGATGTCACAGGGAGGCAAACATCTAATTACAGCTTGGGGATTACAGCATCTCATGAGGTGGAGACAAAATCTTATTTAAAAAAAAAAGAAGTAAATTCTCAGATAATGACCATTGCTGTTTCTTATGAACAAGCTTATATCAGAAACATGTCTTTATTCCAGGTTTTCCTCTGCTTTACGGGTAATGCAAACTCTGCACTTTCTCTGTTTGCTTGCTATCTTGATACATTTAGCATTATATTTAGTGTTGTATTTTAACAATATAGTCAAACAGGATCAAATTACATTTGTTTTTCTTCTCTCTCTCCTTACAAACGTCCAGTTTTCATTCACCAGTGAATTTTTATTTATTTATTTATTTATTTTTTCCTGATTGAATTTAAGGTGCCTTTAATGTAAGTCAGCTGTGAGTCAGATTTCAGTTTTAACCATTCAGTAATTGTGGGGGAAGTGAACCTACTGCTCATTTGATTTATGACCTCAGTAAACACTTTCCCAATAAGTTTATGTGGTTTTATGGTTAATTGGTTTTATGGTTAAAAAATATGGTTTTATGGTTAATTGTTACTTTCACTACTTCTTTAGTAGAGCGTGAAGTTCTTTTTTCTTAATAAATAAATAAATTGATAATTAATTGTCTTATTTAACGTAAAAGGCCTACATACACACACACACACACACACACACACATATATATATATATATATATATATATATATATATTTTTTTTTTTTTTTTTTTTTATCCATCTGGGTTCCGTCACATATCATAAGCAGGTTTAGAGGTATGCTGAAGAACATGGAAGAAATCCTGCTCACAGCACGCTGTGTAATCATAAAAGTAAACTTCACTGGGCTTTCTCCCTCAAACTTTCTTTGTTTGTGCCTTAAAGAGTCTAAACAGTTTTTTTTTTTTTTGCTCTTGAGACATCTGGGTTTGCCTTATGTCTCCTGTCAACACAAAGAGAGGACCAGATTGACAGAAATGGACCGATCTGATTCTAATCCTTCAAATGAGGTATCTGTGAATGCCACTTAAGTTTGCTGTGTGAAAATGTTTAACCTGAAGAAGACTTCTGTCTGTTTGCCAGTCTGTCTCTGAAGCCCAGTCTATTTGTTATTCAAGAGAGAAGTACACATCTCCATGGAAAATGGTGAAAAGCCACTCTTCCTGCCATGTAGATTAAAGGTATTTACCCAGAGATGTTTTGGTTATACGTTATTAGGAAGTAAGAGTGGTCTCTTACTTGAAGAGAGAATAAAGAGTGAATTATATCAGAACATCTTCAGGTGTGATTATGTGCTATTTGTATATACAAGTATGTCTCATATGTGCACTCTGCTACTATAAGGACGCAGACTTGACTGAAAATAAGAGAGTCATGTTGTCATGGGAATAGACAAGATAGTCTGTGGTCTTTGTGCACATTTTGAAGGTTCCCTGGCTTTTCATAGTAGTCCTTGGTCGCAGCGGTCACTAGGCATTTATCTTCTTGTAAATGCACGTGTTTAAATGCAAATAAGTAGAGGAGGCTCTGATATCTTCGCATTCAGATATAGTAGGGAATATCTCTGAATCCAACATGAAAGAACTGCAGTTTCTCTGGTGGCCACTTAAGGCTGGTTCCAAAAGCCATTCAATCTCCATAGACTGACATGTTAAAATGACCAAGTTTACAACAAAAATAAACATGCTTACTCTCTGGTACAAAAAATTTAGTCTCCCTAGCGAATTTCCCCCGTCATGACAACGGTATGGGGGTTTTCTTTTTTAATTAATTGTTTTAATTGTATTAAGGCTAATAGTTATCAATTTTAAGGGTGTGGCTGCCTGCCAGACTTATGCTCAGCTGAATTGTGACACTAAACGAGACCTCTAACTATGTTTCTTGGGGCATTTCTGAAATGATCTGACAAATAATAAACCTAGTTCTGTCAGAAGACCATCCATAAAGTCTGTGTTTCAGTTTTGCTGCACAGATTTTTTGTATTTATATCTAACTTAGCAGGTATCTGTGACACTGTGAATGGACTCATACAATTTATGGATGCAGCTTTCTAACCAAGTTAGCCGATAACTTAGCACACCAAGCTCTAATCCAAATAAATATAATCTTTGCTATTTTCACATTCTCACCTGTGCAAATCTGCAAATTCAGACACCACACAGACTTTCCATCATGGAGCTGGCAGGCTGAATTCTATTTTAAAGTCAGATACGTCAGATCTGTCTGCGTTTCTTAAATGCACCTCTGTCAGGTGATAGAAGAGTTCAGGGCTGCAATGCATGTGTTTAAATGGCTTATGTTACACCAGCTTGTCATTTTTTTTTAAGTTGCCCAATTTCATGGAGGTTAGAAAATCATCAATTAAAAATTGGCTCCTCGTGTTTACACAGAAAACGACTCGAGTACAGTAGAGCTTTTAGCAGAATGTTTAGATTGCTATATGGCAATGAAACTGGTATTAAACATCTAATTAAAAAACATTAGGCGTTTCGTCCCTAATCCCCAATTCTTTGACAGGTCCCTGTACCTGAGGAACAAAGGTGTAGTATATCAAACCAATGATCCTCGATCAAAAATGCTATTTACTGTATAATATTCTAAGGCTCATTGCTGTTTTCCCTTTTTGAAGTGATTTTTTTCAAGTCATTTAAATTGGTGGAGAAATGTGAGTGTTTGTCAGTCTGTAAGTAAAAGAGTGATCCCTGTGTATGTCAGTATTATTTTAAGTGAACTGGTTCACATTTTGCATAGAATTGGTTCTGTAAATGTGCAAATTTTGTCATGCATGAGTGTCTGTAAGCGCTCCGTGAATGCTTAATAACTCTTTTAATAGGCTGCGGCAGATTGAGCTGTGATGCTTTCCAGCTGAGACATTTTTGGGTCAGAGTTTTTTTTTCTTAATAATTGCTTTGATCACAGGAATAATTAGGTTTTCTTCTTTCTTCAGCTCAAAACACACGCATTAGCAGGCTCAGTCACCTGTTCACACATATTTCTCTCCCATCCTTCAGTGTACAGTAACATACAGTTAACATGCACTGACAGGAGATGGAGAAAATGGCTACAAAACAAGTGAAGCTCTGTCAGATCAAAGATTTACTGGAAACTCAATCTTCAAATTGTGCTCAGTCAAGATAATGTGAATTTCAAACAGAACCTGCACTTTACTGTTCCAGGAGAAGAAGGGATAGTCACTCTTTTGAAACTGCTGTACTAACTCCTAGCCATTTGTAGAATAGACCTAGGCATGCTGTGCTAAAGGTGGAGACTTAAGAAGCCCAAATTCAATTACTTGCCCCCCACAGCAATGATTCTGTCCTTCTGTGTCATTTATCTCAAGCGATCCTATGAAAAACTAGAGTTTAACTTAAATGTATAAGAAGTTTTAGTTAGTATGTTGTTTTGTTTGTTTTTATATATCTGAGTTCACAGAAATACTGTTGGGACAAGTGAACCATCAGTAGTGAGGAAGAAGACATTTCTGGGTTATAAAAGTTTGGCCACCGTAAAAAAAATTATTATTTGTTTGTACTTTGGAAAGGATTTTGACGCAACTTGAGTTTTCCCTGTGGTAATTTTCAGGTACAAAATATGCACCGGGTGAGGAAGTGTCTACCACAGGTTTAATTTTGTTAAATGAGATTTTTCATGGCAGTGCTGGAGAACGGAGCAGTGGTTTCTGTGTATGTGTTTTGCCTGTAAGCCCTCTCTCTCTGTGTGTGTGTGTGTGTGTGTGTGTGTGTGTGTGTGTGTATGTGTGTGTGACAAACATTTTCTTGTGATGGGTTTGCGCATTCATAACTTTGTCACCGTGACATGTGCACACTGCAATCCCATTTTTGTTTTGACTCAGACTACGAGAATCTATGATTAAGCCACTTATATGCCTTTACACTTCCTATGAATATTTATTCAATCCTTCTGCTACACATAATCCAAATATTGATCATCCCCCTCCTTTCTCCTACATGAGTGGTGTCCCGTCCTATTATTTGTACCTCACACTGCTTGCACAGCGCTGTACTCTGTAACCTCAGTGGATGCTCATGTAATGCTGAGAGGTGTCAAGGCGAAACAAAGGCGGAGTACCTCAGATTAGAACAGATGATAAAATGAAATTTTAATAATCCCCGCGGTGAAACTGGGTCATTCAGAAATAAAGAACAAAAGACAAGAGAAGAGCAAATGGAGACTTGATGGTAATACAAGTAATTACAACTAAAGAACATGATGGTAAAACACAAAATAGAGGGCACATTTGAGGCAGCAGGTTGTTTAGAAATATGCTGTTCATTTGGACAGTGCAAAAAAACAGTTGTTCAAAACACACATTCAGAGATGTAACCCGTCCTTCTTGACGTTTGTTTGGCCTTGCATAACTATATCTGCTAAGAAAGCAATAATCTTGTCAAAAAACAAGAGAATACCAGGTGGCAGCTTGTTCAGGTCACACTGACAGCTTACTTGGATTATGCGCTTGTCCAAACAATCAGTCTGCTGATTTGTATCAGTGTTGTAGCAGACATAGCACAGTTTGATTGCAGATTGAAGCTCTCATTATTACCTGCGTCTAACATAATCAGATTTAATCGTCTGAGTCCTTATATGAGTGTCAGATGAACTATATTGATCCTGGCAGCTAAATTGGGTCATTTTAGATTTGGCAATTTGTAGAGCATAAAGCATAAAGCAAAACACATTTTCTGATTCAGTGTTGATTCCTGAGCAGAAATTCATGGGTTTTGTGACCTTCAGTACATGACTGTACTGTGAGGCAGCAGATACTGAAATATCTATGTACCTATTCCCATTCTAGACAGTATTCACTACAATACTGTTCTTAATAATTAACGTCTCTTGCTGTTACAAAACTGTAGACTACATTATTTTTGAGCCTACTCATATTAAATGCAATGATGCATATGTATGTTTCTGCAGTCACCATTTGTTTTAGTTTTTTTCTCTTCATCTTCTTGTTATCCTATAGAGGATTCTCACATGATGTCATGTGCACGTACTTGAAATTACTTGAAAGTTTAGCAGATTGCCGCGGTTGCCTATAGTTTTGCACGGAAGGTGCCGACTTGCAAACACTCACTAACTAGTCGCTGAGTAGTAGTAAAACTTGACTGCAAAACTTCAATACTCATCACAAATACCAAATCAGATGGATGTGGTAAACATACTGGGAATTTCAGCGACTTGCAAATAAGTGGACTGTTTACCTGGATGCAACTAAATCTTGCTCTAATCTGACTGGTTAATACTAGTAAATAATAACTTAATACCATAAAGCCTTCTGAACGAAAAGTTTGTTTCTTGCCTGCTGATTCTGCATCGCATATACAGTTATGTTTATAGAGATTAGTATAATATGTATTTGACAATGCAGTTATTTAAACAGGTAAGAGTTCTCCTTACATTATTACATTATTATTTTTTAGTAAATTGACAGTAAATTGTTTTTTCTCGCACTTATGGGCACTGTGATAAGGTTTATTCACAACACTCACATATCATCACCATGTAAAGTTTATATTGAAACATGTTAGTGGAGATTCTCACATTACATTTTCAGCAGCCATAGAGCAACATTACTATTTACTAGTCCCTTCATTATTTTGTGTCAACAAAGTCTTTGCCCTAGGCTCCTTTGCTGCTAAATGTGCCACCATGACAGAGTACATGTATCATACTCGGGAAAACTACGCCCACTGGGAAAAAATAGTCAGCTCCATTAGTCGCTATTAAAGACTAAAAACATTAACAAGCTGATGTTGGGTTGCCAAAAAATACACTGTCAGACGATGATTTTAGCACCCCATGTTTAGTTAGCCTTTAAAGCCTTATGTTAACAGGTGTTGGCAAGCTATTTTAGTTAGCTAAGTCACTTGTATGTTACATATGGCTTTCTGAATTATCTAGATTTCACTATAGTAAAAGGTTCATGTCATGTGTTATAGTGGAATTAAGCTTAATTTACAGAAATATACAATAGTAGCTTAAAACTGGCATTTGACCATTAGTGACAACCTGCTTGCTTGTGTAGGCATGCTGATTGTCAGGATCCCACAGTTTTCACATTCTTCTTGTTGATGCCTCATATCTTAATGCCTGCAGCCACTTTCGTCTAATAAAAGGCTCTCTCTCTCTCTCTTTTTGTTTTTGTTTTTTTTTTTAAAGCTGAACATGTGAGTTTTTTGCTAAAAACAGCTTCCTGTTGAGGCTGGAAAAGCTACTGATGAGATCAGGGTGACACATTTTACATACATGTAGGATTTGTTTTTATTTAATTATAAAAATATTATCCAAATGCACAGGTATATCAAACCTGGGTGTTGCCATGTGTGATTGTCCCACAATATCATGACTAAAAACTCCCCTGCACGCTGTCACCATTGCAAATGTTCTGCATGAGTCACGATCATACTGTTGATGCCATTACACCATCAGGCATGTGACATTTCCTCTCCTCTCTGTAAATGTTTGTCCATTTGACTGTGTCTGATTTTACACTTTAAAGTTATATCTGACAGTGTCCAGCTGATGCTTTGAAACTAGACAAAAAAAAAAAAAGACATTGTTTTAAGGTCAGGTCAGTGTGCAGACAAAACGTATCTTTCTCTGTTACATTTTAGGAAGAAGAATGCTTTTAGATTTCTGTTCAAAAGGCTGTGAAAGAGGTTGATGTGGTGTTTGTGAATAAAAAGATATTGTGAGGGTGAAGAAAAGTACTTTCAACCTTTTCTCACCTTTTGTGTGATGCAAGGCTGGAAACTGTGGTTTGGTGTGATAGATGGTGGTTTGCTATGATTGGAGCAATTCTGGACTCTTCCTGGGGGGAAAAAACAAACTCAAAGACAACCATTGAAAGTAAAATAAAAATGTAAGCAGCCAGATATTTTCCAAATTATACTGTAGATTTAAGAGTTTTTCATGTACAGTATATTTTTATGTACAACTTTTTTCTGTGAACATGAGTTGATATGGCAGTTAAAACATTAGCATGGTGCAGGTTGTTGCAGTTTAACTTTAGGATTTAAATCCTGAACCTTTGTATGTGTTCAATAGTTTACTCAGAGGATAATCTGATTCTCAGTTTGAGCGCAGAACATTTAGTCGTTTGTTCACATTTCTTGTTTCTCTTTGTTGAACTGAAATCCCTCACAAAGCTCATACTAAAAAACCTACCTCCCTTGCTTTCTTTTTGCTCATTATAATTGGAGAGGCTCCTTTTATGCCACTTCAGACAACTCGGGAAAGCTAAAGACAAGTAAGAGAGAGCTAGTGTGTGTTCTTGTGGGTGCATGTGTGATCAGGTTGTCGTTGGTTCTCCACTCATGATCAGCAAGCCCCTGACTGAGCCAGGCTGGCACAGAGCTCCCCTGATTGGAACCATCAGAGCGAGGAGAATAGTGATTTCCACACCTTCTGCCTCTCGTGTGGGTGAATGAAAAACCTTGTGGTATTTGCCCCGTGTAACAGGAGCAAGCCGGCTCTGATCTTTCCCCTCTGTCTTTTCTTTCTTAGTGCTGATACACAAAGGAAGGAGGAGATCAGGAGAAATGAACTATGAACGATTAGAAAATGAAAGAAGATTGCTTTTGATTACCACTCATTAATTAACTCAGTCAGCCGCCTGCCTGCTCCCCAGCCAGCCCATCCACAATGCATGGCCTGGCTGCGTGATTAACTCGGGGGTGTGTGTGTGTGTGTGTGTGTGTGTGCGCGCGTGTGTGTGTGTGTGCGTGCGAAGGCATGCTGTCATTAGTACAGAAAAACATTTTGATCTTCCTCTATTATGAAAAATCTTGAACCTCAGTTTACTTTTACATCTTTCTTTTGTATTGATGTACAAGTGTTTGCATTTTAAAATATAGTTTTCATACATATGCATGATGAACAGTCATTTGCACTCACAACGTGAATGATTGGTGGCATGGGGCAACACTTTGCTGCCAAGTTAAACTGAATGGCGATGAATAATTGATGAGGGTAAAGAAAAGAAGATGACAGACAATAAGGTGAAGGAAGAATGTTTAAGGAATGAGCAAGATTTTAAAGGTAAAGCAAGTGAGAAGAGATGAATGAAGGCAGCATAGAAGAGCAGAAAGTTAGGAAGAAAGACACAGCAAAGACGAGCAAAAGAGAAACCAAATCAATACTTAATAGAGGAGAAGACTCAACAAAAACAAAGATGCATTTTTTTAGGTGCAAAGAGATGAAAGAAAGTTAAAGGCACAAAAACAGAAAGAACAAAGGATAGGAAGAAGGAGCTGGGAGGGATGGAGCGATTTCATAAGGAGATAAGAAATGGAAGACGAGATTCAGAAGAGCCCCAATTTCACAGTGGTGTGAGTGCCGCAGGTTTGTGCCGTTACGGCATTACAAGGAGCGCTTCACTTGATTGCACATAAGTCCTATTGTAGTGGGAGCACTTCACATGTTTTATTCAGCAGCTTTGTTGCAGCCCATCTGTAGCTGGATGGACATTTGTTTGTTCTTCAGTTTGCTGCGTGCTTGGGGTCGTGGATGCAGAGCCATGTCTCCTTACTGCTAATGGATGGAGCAGCATTAGTCAAGTGTGTCAGGCTCTGCCCTGCTTTCTCGACTGCTGGCACTGATGTTATTATCACCAGTCAAAGCTCCCACTTTAGAAAGGATATTTCAGGATTTCCTTGATTTCACAGAAGGGTTAGGTCACTCTTTATGAGAGATTTCTGTATTTCATACGCAGTACATATGAACCTGCTTTTGAAGTGCTTCAAGGCCAAACTGAATTTATCTGTCAGGTCTTTCTTCTTTTGCATAGTTTGAGCTTGTGGCAACATCAAGCTGAAAGAGAGATGGAATTTTTCAGCTCATCTATGTTTCAACTGAATGACCTAAAGAGAGTATACAGTTTATTCGCTTCATAGAGCCATCAAAGATATGATGTCCATATGGTCTGTGGTTTAGGATTACTGCTTCCCGACATCAGAGGGATAAACTACGAACAAAGTTCAACACAACCAGGCTTTCTTTGCCTTAGCTGGCTCAACAAAACCTAAAACCCCAGCTGGAGATGACGGGTATCATGATGGTGGTTTTCAACTTTCTCTGTCAAACCGGGCTTTCTGTTTGAGATTCTGTGCATGCTCACATTAAAAGGGGCATTTCACAGGTCATGTGACTCTTTTTCCACACAAAATGCTCCATATGATTACCACCTACTCCAGTCACAGACGTTATTAGATGCAGATGATGAGGATAAAATGTTGATTATTTTCTTTATAAATTTTTAAAGTATAACAGTGAAATGCAGCACTGTTGCAAATAAGACAAGAGATTAATGCTGCAGAAAATCATTAATCTGTGATTTAGCACACAGAGCGGTAAAATAAACATTTTAATTCAAGTTAATTATTTTACCACTGAGTGCGCTCAGTGCTGCTGTTTATTTCTAAGGTGACGGCTGCAAATTAGAGCTCTGAAACTTTAAACTGGATCAATTTAAAACATTAAAGGTTACTGTCCCACAGTCTAATAAAGTAGATGTGGAAATTGCTTTAGTTTATTTGCATTTAAAGGAATGTGTGTTGTTGCATGGACAGAAGTGCACAGTTTCAGCAGTGTGATAGCAGACATTTCTGTTCCTTAACGTGACAGCATGGCATTTGTTCAATTCTCTGGGCGAATGAGCTTGTATCGGCACTCTGGATTGAGCTGCAAATAACACCTTAATGTTGTGTAACTTTGCTTCTGCATGGTAAAAGTGTGGCTTATGTTGGTCTAGAGTAACCAAACTTTTCAAGTTTTTTTTTTTTTTTTTTTTTAACAGGTTTGATCT
>VUQS01007307.1:5969-18953 GCA_015108495.1 Heterochromis multidens
GCAAAATTTCTTTTTTTTTTTTTTTTTTTTTTTTTTTACTCTAATAAGCTTTTACTTGAGTAAAAACCAAGCCTCAGCTGGACTCATTTAAAGTTTAATTTGTTAAAGTTAAGCAGAAATTTAAAAAGGAGTTAACTTTGCAGCATTTAAAAATCACACCAGTGGTAACTTAAGGCCTCTGAGACAGCATGTAAACAAAAGGATCATGTCCTCTGTTGGAACAAAAAGTTAGATAACATCTATCAAACCACACCCTGACTTACTGCAAGGTGCTGTATGTTTATTAAAAATGCAGTCCTGCTTTTCCTTCCCTCAAAAACTTGCACATGTGTCTCCTGGTAGAATGAGCTAAAGAGTAAGAGGTGTTTTCACCTGTCGTTTCTAATCTGACATCTTCTGAGGACTGCACTTTGATTGCGCTGGGAGAAACTAAACATTTACAGACCACTCAGTGGCACATCACCAGCTGGAACTAGTTCAGTCTGTTTTCAGCTCCATTTCAGCGCACATGTGAAATACGCTGCTTATGCCAGCCTGAAACAGTGGCTTTTGAGCACAATCAGCAGCATCATAAACAATACAAGTAAACACTCAGTTCACATTGCTTTTTCTGGTTGAATCCAAGTGGAAATTGACACTATTTGAAAACATTTCAAAGCTATGAGAGGATGAAATAAAGAAACGCTTTGTTGACATCCAGTTCCACCCATGAGTAGTGCGAAACAAACTTGCTTTGAATGCTTCTCCCACTTGAAATAGTTCACAAATCTGTGGACAGGAAAGACTAGTTGAAAGTGCCTCCATTACCTGATGCTGGCTATAACACTGGAAAGTTAACATCACGCGACACAGCCATTTATTTTGGTTCGTGAAGCTTTGCCATTAGCTTTAACCTTCAACCTGAGCACAGGCCTAATCAGCCACAATAATTGGAGACACCTGTGTGGGTGAGCAGGTGCATTGGAAACCCATCTCTGTGTGCTGGTGACCTTGAATGGTATTATCACGCTATGCCATTTAGGATTAATAGTTAGGTGTATATACATCTCTTTAAATATAATTGGTGTTCATCTGCAGGCCTTTTTATTTATAGTTTTCTTTATGTATTTTTATCATTTTTTTGAAGCCTGTACAGCATAAACAACTTTGAGCCACACAGACATAAAAAGACGTCTAAATTTACAAGGAGGTGTAGCATTGTGGTAGACCAGGTGCTGCCCCTGCAGCCATATAAGCTTCTGCAAGAACACCTCATACCAAAATATATCTATATTGTATTTAATTCACCTTAGTCAGCATGAAACTTGTAATCACATGTAAACCTTGTGAGTCACACTAAGGCTAATCTTGCCTACCTGTGATGCAAGATAGAGGTTTAGTATTTATTTAGGGTATTAAAATCTAAAATGTACGTGCCTTCAAAAAAAGTGGCTAAAGATCTTAACTCTTTATCACCCAAGTATCATACAGGCCACCTGGACTTATTTTGTAATTTTGGCTGTAAAATGACAAAATCTCATCTTGCAGGAACCATTTGAATTTTCTCTCATGCCCAAAATGGTTGAGGAGTTACGGTAATGTGAAGCGCACATGGTAACATCTAGGTGGAGCTGATTTTTCTGTCTGTTTTCAGACAGCAGTACCTTGTGAATGCTTTGTGCTACCGTGATACACCGCATATCCCCGTAAAGCTCATCTTCTCTTCTTTCCGAAACCGTTTGAATTTTGTCACAATTGGTAATGGAGTTATGGTCATTTAAAGAGTGCTCGAAAAATGGCCCCGCCGGGTTAAGGGGGACCTATTCTGCTCATTTTCAGTGCCATATATTATTATTATTATTATTATTTATATTTTTTTCTTGGAGTTATACTGGAGTAGCTTTGCATAACTGAGCTGGGTGCGGTGCAGCTCAGCTCATCCTCCATTTCAGCTCCTCTCCCCTTTGATGCTGTGGATCAGGAGGTAGAGCAGGTCATCTTCTAATAGCAAGGTTGACGGTTTAATCCCCAACTCCTGCAGTCCATATGTTGAAGTGTCTTTGGGCAAGATCCTGGACCCTGGATAATCCATCGGAGTGTGTGTGAAAAGTAAAAAGTGCTGTATAAATGTGTGTGTGTGAATGTGACTTGTAGTCTAAAAGTGCTTTGAGTGCTTAGTATAAGAAGAAAAGCTCTACATGACTACCTCCCCGAAAGCCAACCTTCCTGATTGGCTGCTCCTCACAAAAAGAAGGTTTGAACAGCAGTGGGAGGGGCTTCTGTGCTCACAGTCAGAGCTCTGTGCCTGTGATGACCAAATGACATCATACAGAGCCAAGAGGAGAAAAAACTGTCAGAAACGGTGTGTTTAGAGCAGTCTGAAGCCTTTTTTTTTTACAGGGAATAAGGGGTCAGTATTGTTTAAAAGCCCCTTGACTCGATGCGTCTATGTTTTGCAGATTCTTGAGGTGTGATAGCTACCTTGAGTTTCTTTTTGTTTTATGTGATCATAGAAAAAGATATAAGACATACATTTATCATCATATAACGTTACTGAGTATATTATAGTCAAGTGGAATTAATTGAAATTTAATATAAGTTACAACTTTTTCATCAATGATTTAAAAAAAAGTTTTGCAGTAATTCACTCATTTTGTTCTTTGCCTTTATTTTTGCTCTTTCGTAGAGTCCAGATTTGCTCGTTGCCAGGTTGTGGCTGCTTTACTTTAGGTCACATTTATTGATTTTAGTTTATTCAGTTGAACTGTAATCGAAGTTCATGGAAATTCACTTAATAAAAAGAGTTTTTTCTTTTTTTAAAGTTGGGTAAATCCACCATTTTTCCAAGGTCTGTGAGCAATTGTATTAAAAACAGTGATGTCAATATTGGCCAAAACAATTGTCATTAGGATTTTTACTATAATGGAGCAGCCCTAGTATATGATGCACCCAGGAGCAGGAACTTTTTCATGGTTCAAAATCAGTTTATCCTGGGTGATTATGCACCTAAGTACAATTGGTCTGTCTTAGTTAAAAGAAGTCTGTGCATTTTCCTGTTACTTTTGGCTAGTTGATAAACATAAATTGACTTTGTGTGACTTCTTTGTATCACAGTCCAAGGCCAACCCCCTTTTGGTGGGCTGCAAAATTCCTGTATATTCAGGAAAAACCCTATTATGTTAAATAAACTGCAAGACATGTAGCTTATACTAACAAGGATCATAAGCTTCTTTTTGTGGGCTTAGAGAAAAGCTTTTGTCAAAGTGACTGGATGAAATCATAGTGAATAGTCCCTCCATGCCTGCGAAGTTCACCTCATTCACCATCAACAGCTGGATTTGCAATAAATAATCTTGGCTTTCTTTCTTTTTTTTGGTTCATAATAGACTCATTGATTTTGAGCAATGCTTTATTTATGAAAGCTGTTCCATGCGAAACTCTTCAGTAGTCACTGAGAACCATAACAGCACTGTGACATTATGCTTGAGCTTCCTCTAGCAAAGCAATTGACATGGCATTATCCCAAGCCTCTGCTTATCCCCACCGTTCTTCCTCCTCTCTACTTCCTTTGCCTTTTAAATATGCGAGGGAAAGAGGCCATCTATTTCGAGGCCATAATAATTTAGGAGGGAGGGGGGGGTAATGTTTGCTGTGGCCTCAGGGGAGGCAGATTTAGATGGCCAATAGACTTGGCACGTTCAAACTGGTGCAGCTGAACCCCACCACACCCACCCTCCTCTTCCTCCCTCTGCCTCTTGTCTGTATCTCTCTGCCTCTCTGTCCTCTCTCTCTATTGAGTCAGTGGTTTGGGCTTGCCAGAGGCTAGTATAATGGTTCCCAGTGTCTGGAGAGATTAAAGGCCAGAGCTGCATTGTTCAAATGCCCCGAGATTAGTTTCCAAGGAGACGGGTTTCAGTTGCCATGAGAACATAGTGCCTGGCTTTAGCCGAGCAGCTTTTCTTTAACACTTCCTGTTTGCCTCTTCATTTTTATTTACATGGCCCGTTTTGTTATGTCTTATTTAGCTGATTTAGTTATTCATATGATGCTGAAGTGTATTATGCAGTTATACCTGCAATCATTTTGGAAACATAAGGACTCATTTTAGTAATCTGAAGCCAGTACCTCTTTTTACCTCCCAGTGACTGAATTGAGTCATTTATGTCCCCAGCTGTATGGTTGTATGCAGTGTTGTGGTGTTTTTAATCAGGAATTAAACAGGAACTGGCCCATTGGTGTGGTCGGTTATGGCCCATGAAATATATCTGCTTTTTTAACATAATAGGCTTTCTGCTTCAAATAAATTAATTACAGTGAACCATGGCTAACAGACCTAGAGTAGCAGAAACCTTGAGTCAGATATTTAATTCCCAGGTGACAATGTAAATGTTTTAAATAATACACAGAATACACACATCTGCAAATGAGATGTTTGTTTAGATTTAGTTTTAAACCAAACACTAGAAGTAACAGAGGATGAGAAAATGCCTTGACTGTATGGACTTCATTGTAATTTGGTTGCAGGATTAGTTTCTTACAGTCATGTCAATATGGAGTGGACTCTCAAAGCAACGTTGAGTTCATGAATTATAGGAGTGAATTGTGATAAGATTTTATTGATATCAGTGCCACTGTCAGTTCAGTTTGTAGGTAGCTCAGTTCACTTACTCTGGACTCTCTCTTTTTTTTTTTAAGTAGGCCTAAACAGGTTTTTCAGTGGCGACACAACTGTTTTTTTTTTTTTATCTCTATCTAAACACAATGGAAGACAAAAGGCTTGCAGGTGACTCGGGTGTGCAAAAGCTCAACTGACGTGAATTTGACGTCATTGTCTTGCAATGCACAACAAACCTGCCAGTATTGACAAAAAGGATTTGATAAGCTTGGAGGCATACGATTCAACAATTTGGAAAATCTGGAACCATTAAAAAAATTTTTTCCTGGCACTCATGTTCCCCAGAGGAGGAATCCTCCTGACTTTGCTGATCCCTTCTCTTATAAAGTTCATGCTTTCTTAGTGAAGCTGAATTGTGCAAGTTGCATCTGGCAGATGGAAACAGTGGAGCAGTATGATGACTTTGGCATGGATCTGCCATTGCTTCTGTGCTCTGTAGACCCCCCTGGGGCCCCTAAGAGAGGTGATATTGGAAAGAGAGAGTAGAGGGGCGGGTGGATGGGGCATGGAGAAAGAGAGCAAACAGGCGTGCATGGCAGGAATCCATTTATAGGCATATAACAGGAAGAAAAGCCTTTAAGGTGTGGTCCTGCTTTTTAACCTAAGTTAAAATGGTTTCTAGCAAGTTTCTGTTCTGCTTTGTGTTTTGTGACAATGTTAGTATGCTGACATATTAAACATAGTAAATATATCTGCTCAACAATCACTTTAAAATTGTCAGGATGATGTCCTGCTTAGTGTGGCCTGTAGACTCTTACTTGTATGAAATAGGTGAAGGAAACCCTCCCTCCTTTCTGAATTAATTCACCTACCAGAGCTCAACATTCTGAATGCAAGCTTGTATTTGCTTAAAGTCAAACCACATGATGTCAGTAGAACCTGCTTTGAATGCAGGTCACTGCTGCATGTGTACAGAATTGCATCCTCAGACACATGCAGGGTTTGTCTATGTCGCTCTGTGGCTGCCTGTCTAAACTGTGTTCATCCGGTCCCCACAGAGGCATGGCTCAGATCAGGAAGCTGGCATGCGATGGCATCAGGACGAACTCCCGCGGCGAGCCACAGGTCCCACTGGTGTCAGCCAGACAGGAGATCCTCACCAGCCTGGTGTCTGCCCTCGACTCAGTGGTATGTTCAAGATCAAGCGTCACACAGCGTCATTTCCTGTTAGGGATTTTGATCTGTGGGGCCAAGATAACAATATAACAAATTTTTCTTAAAAATTTAGTGAAATCTAACATAAAACTTGTTAATATAGTTTTTATTTCCTGTTTATGTGGGCATGCATTGAATATAGGGGTGAAATAAGACATTGTATTTTGCTTAATGCCAAGAAAATAAGGATGCAGTTCTTCTAGTAATATCAAGATTGTTAATGAACTCTTGATTTTTCTTTCTGTGTTTCAAGTAAAAGCCAAAATTTAACTATTTGGCCACAATGACAAGAGGTATGTTCGGAGGAGTAAAGGTGAGGCATTCAAACCTAAGAACACTGTACCAGCTATCAAGCATGGTGGTGGTAGCATTGCACAAAGTGGATGGAATAATGAAGGTGCACTACCTCCAAATTCTTCAACTTCACCTCTAATCAACAGCTTAATGGTTAAAAAAGACACAAGTGGGTGTTCCAACAGGACAATGATCCCAAACACATCAAAAATGGTTTTAGAATGGATAAAGCAGGCTAACATTAAGCTTCTGGAATAGCCTTCCCAAAGCCCTGACCTCAACCCTATTGAAAATTTGTGAAGTATTTTTAAAAGCCAGGTCCATGCCAGGAAACCAACCAATTTAAATGAACTCTACCAATTTTGGCAAGAAGAGTGGTCAAATATCCAGCCAGAATTATGCCAGAAGCTTATTAATGGCTGTCCAAAGCTTCTGGTCAAAGTGCAACTTGCTAAGGGACATTTAGCCAAATATCAGTGGGGGTGTATGTAGATATTTGATCCTGTATGTATACTTTTGACCCTGTGTGGATTAGAGAAAATCCAAATTAAATTCAAACTTGTGCACCCAGTTCTTGTTTTTTAAATTAAAAATGTACTCTGTACAGTCATTCCACCCTGGAAAAAGAACAGAATCATTAAAAACCAAAAATTACTATGACATTCATATCCATGATGAGTGTATGTAAACTTCTTCTTCACAACTGTAAGTCGTCATCAGGGCCCCCAATTTCCTACATGTATTTATGTTTAAGCCATCAGAGCCATGCAGTGCATCCACCCTTCTTTGTAAACCTAAAAGCTACCTTGTTTTGCAGTGCATGGCGATGTCTAAACTAAATGCTGAGGTGGCGTGCGTTACCGTGCACGAGGACAGCGTGATTGCCGTCGGCACAGAAAAGGGGAGAGTGTTCCTCAACTCCAGGAGGGAAATCCAAACAGACTTCTACAAGTTTTGCCGTAAGCTCCGCTCTGAACATTGTTTTCCATAATTCATTCAGTCTTAGTAGAGCATTGATCACTCTCATTACAGCTACAGCTGTGAGGCCGTTACTTAAAATATACTTGTGTCACTTGTGTCCCAGTAGAAATCTGCAGTTTTGTGCTTGCACAGGTGTAGATTATCTGACAGCTTTAATCACCACAGCACCTTACCTCAACTTCAAATTATGTCAACATGAAATAAATCACCAAAGCAGATGCAGAGCCACATTTTTCCCCCCTTTTATTAGAAATAACAATACATCAGCAAAGTGTCTCATCATATCTTATTTAGCAAAACCATTTGATTCATTATGGTTTGAAAATTTACAGACAGTACTTTTCACCAGTCTTTTTAAAAACCAACGTGCCTCTGTAGGAGGAGGCAGGTTTAAATTAATTAATTAATTTTCCATTTCCTAACAGAATTGAGCAAACTAATGGAGCATGCAAACATTTTCATAACAATTCTGACTAGTGCCACAGATTGTTTAAAACAGCAATTTGGCCAATAACTGATACTTGTACTTTTTGTTTGTTTGTTTTTTTTTGTTATAATTTATTACTCTCTTTTGTGCCAGTGAAAGAAATTTTTTTTAAAATCTAACTTGGAGTCAAAAATTTAGCTGGTGCAACATTCATGTGAGACAGAGGAATACAAACATCGGCCACTGATATCTGTAAATGTCATATTATTTGCCGATAGGCCGATATCAGTCAAAAAGGGCAGATATTAGCTGATATATTATCGGATGTTACATTTTTTTCACAGTGAAAGTCATGACAGGAGGTGAAATACTTCTGCATCTAATCAGGAAATACTTTAGTATATCTCTTACCCAAATTGCGAGCCTCTTCATTCTACTCGTAATTTCCAATAAACAAACTAGCATGGAAGGTTATATTTTAGAAATCAGCATTGAAGCATTAAGCCCCATCTGTTCACCTTGAGAAGTAACAAATAATGTTCTCAATGCACAATGTTTCCTCACTTGTAACCATGGACAGTTAAAAAGATGGATGCAGCTTCCAGGTCTAAAATGTGAAGCCAACACGGAAGTGCATTACAACTTGTGATTGTGAAGTCGTTAGCCAGGTGAACACATGACTCCTGTAGTTTGCTCTCTCTCCTATAGTTTGCCTAGTTGTGTTCTGTCTCTCTATGCTCTCTTCTTTTTCCCTTCACCCCCAACCGGTCGCGGCAGATGGCTGCCCCTTCCTGAGCCTGGTTCTGCCGGAGGTTTCTTCCTGTAAAAGGGAGTTTTTTCCTTCCCTCTGTCACCAAGTGCTTGCTCATAGGGGGTCGTGCGATTGTTGGGGTTTCTTTCTAATATTGTAGGGTTTTTACAATATAAAGTGCCTCGAGGCGACTGTTGTTGTATTCTGGCGCTATATAAATGAAATCGAATTGAATTTAATTGAATGTTTTCACAGTCAGATTTGTCCCTCGCTCATCACATCTGGTTTCAAAACACCAAGATGGTGATGGCTAAAAATGCTTCACAACAGGACATCACAAACCATTGGGTGATGTCACACTAGCTTTGTCCATTTTTTATACTGTTTATGCCTATAACACCAGTTCATCAAGTTTAATTTTCATCAGGCATCTGTTACTGAGAACATTGGCTTAACTTTGGTTTGATTTATTTAAGACTCAAACTGAACAGCTTAATGTTCCCTGCTTTATTGGAGATTATTTTCATTTATCTAGACACATTGTTGGAAAAACAAGCCATTCATTTTATATGACACTATTTTTCAAATGGTGACATAGTCATTAGTTTTAGGAACCAGCCTCTCAGTCATTTGTTTTTTGTTTTGTTTTTAACCTTCAAAGACAAATGACTCACTTTGTGTGGGGGTACAACAGAGGTAAAGAAGACAAAGTTTACTTTATCCTAAATCACACTGTAGCTCATTTGGACCTGTAAGCATTTGAATGGTTCATGTGCACTTGTTATTTTTAAAGTCACTGAAAGTGGAATGTGACTTTTTAAAAATTTGGCTTCAGGGGCACCATGCCTGCAAAATCTGACTGCAGCAAATTCCCATACCAAAGACCAGGAAGGCGATCTTAGCAAACTGAGTAAGGATGCTGAGCATGGGAAACCGAGAGCGCCATCAGATGCCCAGTCCAACATCTTTGTTCTGAGGAAGATGGTGGAAGAAGTCTTCACTGTACTTTACAGTGAGTAGTCATTGAAGCCATTTTTTGTCAGATTTTTATAGAGCAATGTTGAAGTGATCTATTTTTGGAGCATAGGCAGCCACTTTCATATATAGTTTCTTATAAGATGGGTGGCAAAGCACTCAATACATCATGTGATATGCAGGTGAGGCTGTGGGAAAGAGCAGCCTGGTCCCTGTGCCTTATGAGTGGATCCAGAAGGACCCCGGCTGTGTGGTGGCTCATGGTTTGCCTGAGGGAGTAACCCTGAAGAAGCCCTCTGAATATGACACCAAGACACTGATGAAGATCCTGGAGCAGAGCCACCGCATCCACTTCTCAGTAAAAAGGTGAGTCCGCAAAATGAAAGACTGTTGATTCTTGTGTGAATGATTGTGTCACATTCTAAAAGCAGCTGTTTCATGTCTAATAACTCCAACATGAAGATGAACTTGCCCTGGTATCTTCTCTTGTGTATTTTTTTTTTATTGGAAGTAGACTGAGGTGCATTAGTTGTAGACATAGTTTTAACATAGACATTCAGTGTTTCCACATAAATAGATTGTATTTGTGTGCACACTTAGTGAAAGGAGGTGCACCCATGCTTACATTTATAAACCTCAACTTTATCTATAGTTAATTATCTGTAATATATTAGGATATTTATATATTGAGTTATTGTATTCTTAGAGCTATCTGTAATATTTTGTAATTTGTAATATATTGTATTATTTAATATTGGTATTTTAACTTGTTAAGTACTTCCTTACTGTCCTGGAGCAACTGTGACCACATAATTTCCTCAGGGATTAATAAAGTATTCTGATTCTGATAAATAAAACTATACATATGGAGCTATAATTAGCTCTCCAACTCCACCATCTTGGACTGCAGCTTGCAGTTGGTACTCCTTGTTCTGGCTCTGCATAGCAGCATCAGCTATGAGTGATCCTCAAGCTGACAGTGGATCTACAGAGCAGAAGAAGAACTACCATCACCAGCTCCAGGCCAGTCGGAGTTGGTGTATGTTCGACCTAGGGACGAGAGACTTGAGACTACTCAATGACATCAAGAACTGCCACAACAGCAGCATGACCGGCCTTCACATAGGGAACACATAGAATTACAAATTAAACACCTACCAGAAAATAAAAAACTATAAAAATGTTAGGTGTGTTGTTTAGTAGCCTACTTATAATCTAGTGAGTCAGCTGCTTAAACAAAACAAACAAAAAAACACTTATTTCAGTGTTTTTGACTGCTTTGCATGGGTGATATTAGATCACAATATGTTGAAGATGTGCACATAATAGCACAGTTAGGGCTGTAATTGTTGCTATGCTTGTGTAGGTGGATAAAGATCAGCTGAAATATGTTCTAAATGAAGTTAAATGGAAACAGATTCATGTCAGACATTTTTGTTTCTGTGTTTTGGAAAGATGCATGTCAGTTACAATGTGTACTTATCCAAAAACAGCTACGCTGTTGTGTCCTTAGACTTAGATGTGGTGCAGCTTTTCTGCCTTTTGTTTTAGCCACATAAATAATTAACAATAGCAGGCACATAATTCTTAGCAGTGTCCGAAATGTACCGGCAACACGCCTTTCAAGTAGAGAGAATATTGAATTTGTGGTGGCAGCTGTTCGGCCATTCTTTAAAGATTGCTCCCAACCCAAAACTGCTCTCAAATGACTGTGCATAGCTGCGGCAGACTTGTGAGTTTTACCACACACAATTTGTATGTCTTATTTAAAAGATTCCTGACCGCTGTAGTCGGTCGTCTTAAGCGTTGCATGTTTCTCCTGTTTGCACTGTACCATGTTTTTCTCACAGCGTTTCATGTTTTACCGGTCTGACGCCACTTGTTGTTTAGTGGCCGTCAGCTAACAGCTTCTAGGTATTAGTCTGTTTATATATCTATATCTATATGTCTATATATGTCTATATCTATCTATCTATATATATTTATTAGGCAGAGAATAGTTGCATAAATGTTTTTTTTTGTTTGTTTTTTACTTGTTGAATATTCAAAAGCTATGCCCATCACTAAAATTTACAAACAGCTGTCAGCAGTTGCTCCCTAGTGAACAGACTATATTGCAAACACTATAGTGGGTGAGTAAACAAGTGGACTATTTGAACACAGCCCCTGTAACTCCATGGAGGCTTAATCTAATGCCGTTTTTCCCTGAATCCAGTGCTTAGCACATATTTATGTGGCATGAAAGCAATGATTTGTGCCCCTGCCCTGTTAGTGGGCGTGTTGAACTGTGTAACCAGCTCTACAATAATCTCCACTGAGCTGGATACCTGTCCCCATGACAACAGTTGGTCTGTAGCACTCTGTAACAGGGTAGTATGAACTCTGAATATCAGCTAAAGTACTTGGCAAGAGTTCAGACTGACAACAGCGCTGCATTACAATAATACAAGTGGCTGCATTATTAATCAAACGCTGTATAATCCAAGAAATCCACTTTGAGTAATAGATCTATTAATTTAGAGGCTTAACAGACACCAAACTCTGCACAGCATTTATTACACTATGAGAAAAGATTTTAAAAACTTGGAAAGTCAAAACAGCAGAAATTATTTCATTCATGGTTTTCTCAGTGTCCGAGTGAGCCAGACGTTTGTAGGAGGAGAAGTGCTGGTGCTGGAGCAGGTCAGGATCACCAGCTCTATCACAAGACTGAGTACCACATTCTTTTTTCTTTTTTTGTAGCGTCTCATTTAATCATTAAATCTTTATTGGATCACCAGCTGCGAAAAAATAATTTTATTAGACCATATTAAAATTTGAAACATGACAGTTGTTTCAGACTTTCTTCTATGTGCAATAAAACAGACTGTCACATGTGCCTGACCAAAACAAATTGGGGATTTCGTGTCCCTACGACTGTATAATGAAGCTGAATATGAATATACAGCAGTGTGAGACTGTGCAGCATTTAATTGGAGTTTTTGGCATGTTTAGAAAGCAAAGGGCTAGAGGCAGTAAGTAAAGAGAGTAAATTATGTTATTAAATGCTTATTATTTAATTCTTCTCAGTATCAAGGATATGTCCTAACCAATCAGGTTCTTGTCCTAACCAATCTTATAATAATCTCGTGTATGTAGCCCTACAAATTATTATTATTTTTTGATTCTGTTGTTGTCTTTGTGAACAGGCAACCAGAAGATATGTCTCGAGAAGCCAAGTCTAGCACTGATGTCAATCACAACACTTCCACTACGGTCATGACACAAAGCAGCCACGGCCCAGCGAAGACTACCACGCAAGTAGTCACGTCATCAAGTCCCGCCACTTCCAGCAACTCTGTTCTGTCAAACTTCCTGTACGGCATGCCCATGTCCTCGAAACCCCACCCAGACGGCAAGCTGGATTTCAAACCCATGTCCCTTCTCAACCTGGGCAAGGACAGACTGGCCAACTGGACACCCGGGTCAGACAAGAGCACTTCTGTCAAGGACAGTGCTAACAGTGGTAAGCTGATAATACAGGATGTGTGAAGGGTGGAGTTCAGCAATGGGAATACAGGCTAGTTGGGTGGTTGTTCCAGAGTCACAGGGTTCACAGTGTATACTCGTTCCTGTTACTGATGTATACAGCTAGTTGGCCTCTGGAAATACGCTGGGTGCACCCACACAAGATAGTGCTTGCTTCCAGCCTACTGACCGTAGCTGTTTTCTCTTCTTCGCATCACTAAATATAGCACCTATATTTTT
>VUQS01007309.1:6669-40606 GCA_015108495.1 Heterochromis multidens
TGGGGGGGGGGGGGGGGATCCAGCAAAGACCTGACACAGGGCATGAGAGATCTAGCTGGCCCTTCAGAAATGGTCATTAGAATTGTACAAACTCTGTTTTTGCCTTTTACACTGTATTTCCATAAATGTTTCAATAAACTGTTGCACCATTACCCATTTTCCTATCAAAATATAAGGAAATAAGGGATGGCTCAAGACATTGTGCAGTACTGTATATGAATGGGTGAGTGTGTCCAAGGTTGTGACTCTCATTGTATTTCAGTTTTGTTTTTTTGTTTTTTTAAAGCACATGCCTAGTTTTATTCTTCTTCTTCTTCTTTTCATCATTTGTGGTACAGTTTGAAAGTGGAATCCTGGATGTCTGCCTGAGGATTCTCGATATGAATCCTAAATGTCTGAAAAATCCTGGCAAAGACTGTTCAGGGAGAAGAAATCCCATCTACGTGTCCAGAGTGCTGAGTGCTATGGTATGTCCTATCAATTTGCATAGATATGTATATGTGTTTTATGCTGTGTGTTTCAAAAATGTGAAAACATTTCTTTCTTTTGCCTGGCAGGTGAATTGTAATGATGACAAAGGGGTGTTGCTGGGAAAATGGACTAGTGGCTATGAAGGAGGTGTGAGCCCCATGTTCTGGAGGGGAAGTGTGGAAATTCTGCGCAACTGGGACACACAAGCCTGTCAGCCTGTTCGCTATGGACAGTGCTGGGTGTTTGCTGCAGTGGCCTGCTCAAGTAAGATAGCACAGAGCCAGGCTTGGTAGCCTATCTCTAAAAAACACTTGCTTTAACTCAAGCAGACAAAACATTATACAATATATGTAAGTACATAGTTCTGATATGTATTTTGCGCCTCCTTTAAATATTATAATACTTAAGCTATTGTTAATTCCTGTCAGTTTCCAGAGCCCTGGGCATCCCCTGCCGAGTTGTAACCAACTATTTGTCTGCCCACGACACCAACAGTAACCTGGTGATTGAACGCTACGTCAATGAAAATGGAGAACTCATTCAATCCAGAGACATGATCTGGTGAGAACTCTTTTAAGTTGTATGTACACAGATGACTCAAAACATTGTGACGACTCACAGATTAAGTGTAAATCACTGATTATCTTAAAATCAGACTACATCTGGAGGATATGTAAGGCCTTAATCTGGGAGTCGGGAGTAAGTGTAAAGACCTGAGTTACTTTGGTGAGGACCAGGCAGCTGGGTCTCAAGTGGTAAAGAGGTATCTGAGCCACATATTACTTAACTTGTAGGTCCCAGATACCACAGAACACCTTTAGAAGTCTTGTGTAGTCTTCTCCTCTGCTTGTTACAAGTGTTTTGGTAGCACACAAAAGGCCACCAAAACAGCAAGGGTGATCACAATGTTTTCGTTCATCATAGCACTTGGTCATGGTGGTCATGATGCATGGTTATAGACCATGTTTCCGTTTTAATATTGCATGTTTACAACTAAAAGTATATTTAAATAAACCACAAGAAGAGATATTTGTGTAAAATTAGGAAACTATTGCAAATTATTTGAAAGAGACAGTGTAATCTGAAATGTATTTACAGTAAATAGAAAACATTGTTTAGAGATTAATATAATATAGCATGTACAGTACATAGGTGGAGTTTCCATGAGTTTAGCAGATCTCTTGAAATTTTGCTTGTTAAAATTTATACAAGGACAGTAGATATTTACACAACAGAGGTATAATAATGAGATCAGAACAGGTATAGCTGGAATGAGATATTTTAAATGTAGCTATCCAGCTTATGACATGCATTGTATCTGCAGGAATTATCACTGCTGGGTAGAGAACTGGATGACTAGGCCTGACCTTAAACCTGACTTTAATGGTTGGCAAGCCTTTGACCCCACACCTCAGGAGAAGAGTGAAGGTAAAAAAAAAACTGTGCATTAATGGAAATGTGAAAACATTAGTTTTATCAAACAACATGCTCACTTTTTTTCTTTTTTTTGCTCTGGCTTTGTCCTGTTTCCCTCAGGAGTGTACTGCTGTGGCCCCATCCCTGTCAGAGCCATTAAGGAAGGTGAGCTCACATTCAAGTATGATGCCCCCTTTGTCTTTGCTGAGGTCAATGCTGATGTAATCACATTCATGAAGAAGAAAGATGGCAGCACATCGACGGTTTCTACCACTGCACTAGTTGGCCAGAAGATCAGCACCAAGAGTGTGGACAGTGATGCCAGAGAGGACATCACTCATCTCTACAAATACCCTGAAGGTAGAGAAAAATTTTACAACTCCAGCTGGATCAAATAAGTTATTATGCTTTATCAAGAAGCTAAATCATAGAACAGAGTTGATCTTTACCTAAGATATATTATTTAAACACTTGTTTGCAATGTAGAAAGACTACATGTAGGTGCACCTGGAGTAACCAACACATAGGGTAATTTACTATGCGTGCCCCATTATGCACTGAGGAAAATCCAGCTCAGACTGAAATGTTTGCATTTGGTGCACTTTTGCCCAGTTTTTCATCAGCTGTATAGCTCTGTAACATATCTTCCCATTCTGCATTGCATAGTTTTTAAACACACCATAAAATATGAATATAAACCATTCCCTCATACCTGCAGGTAAAACCAGGGTCACTTGCTTACTAAATTCCTGAACTGCTTATCAGTGTTTGCATTGCTCTTAATGTACAGTACATAAAGTCAACTCAGAACGCTCATAGCCTCCTATACTCCTACAGACACTTTGTTAATTTAAATATACCATAGAAGTTCATATCCAGCATGGCAAGACATAACATTTGAGGCTTCTATCATTTAAGACATGATGTTGCTTCCCTATTCCCAGGATCTGATGAAGAGCGGGAGGCTTTTAAGAAAGCCAACCACCAAAACAAGCTGCTACACCAGCAGCAGAATCAAGGCCTACACCTCGCTATCAAGGTGACATCAGATATGAGGAAGGGCTGTGACTTTGATGTGTTTGCTGTGGTTACTAACAACACGCAAAGCGAGAAGAAGTGCCGCATGTTGTTTGGATCCTGCGCACTGTCCTATAGTGGGTTTACGGGAGGGAACTGCGGCTTCAAAGATCTACTCAATGTTGAGCTTTCACCAGGAGCAGGTGAGTCAGCTCAGAATGCGACTGAGAATGTTAGTACACACTTGTCTTTTCACTGTAAGTTTAAAATATGATGTGTATGTTCTTCTAGAGAGGAAAGTTCCACTAAGGCTGAACTACTCCAAATATGGCGGTCAGCTTACTGACGACAACTTAATTCGTCTGGCAGCTCTGCTGCTGGACTATGGGACCGGAAACACAACACTGGCAGTGAGAAATATTGTACTGGAGAATCCTGAAATCAAAGTCAGAGTAAGTAGCATAATATGAAACAAAATAGAAACTTAACTTGAAACTTTTGGGGTTTTTAAATCCCACAAGTGAACTGACTGCTCACTTGCTGACAAATATATCCCATGTCAAGCATGATTGTTGTCATGCATTATGTGCTTCATCTGGCCTGTTTCTGAACAGATCCTGGGAGAACCAAAGGAGAATCGGAAGCTGGCTGCAGAGATCACCCTTCAAAATCCTCTACCAGAGACATTGGAGAACTGCTGCTTCAGCATCGAGGGGGCCAATCTGACTGGAGGACGCGTCATCTCTGAAAGGTTGTCTGAGTGCCTTGCTAACCTAATAGAAGTCATTAGATATTTTTCTTTTTTTAAGATAACATGTGAAAGGACCTTTTAAGAATGATAACGGTGTGTAATGGAAATGTTACTTCCCAATTTTAATTTTGAATTCTGAGATATGTGTCACATTTTTTTATGTTTTGCTGCCAAGTCTCGGTGCAACATCCATCTGGCTGAATGTGCTGTTTAGTCAGGACACGAGCTCACTGGTAAAGACATATGCAGTGCAGAGGGTTACTGGAGCTGACAGGAGATTAAGAGAAAATTAATTACCAGCGGGATGTCTTATTGTTCAAAAGAAGAAAAAGAAGACAGGAATATCTCTCTACAAATTTGTTTGCTTTTATCTTACTCAGTGTTTGAGCAGTGTCCAATAATTTACTTTACATAAATCCAGCTTTGGGTTTCTGATTCCATGGCAGGTGAACAATGTGCCTGCTATTTTTTTTAGCACTGCTATGTTTGGCCAAAGTCTTCAGAGCAATTCAAGCACTGCCAATTGCAGTATTGCCATAAATAGTCAAAAGTATCATGGTTTGTTTGACAGTTGAAATTAACTGTCTAAATGTTTATTCAATCAGAGGACTGTGATATAAACCTTCTGTTGTTGCCTCAAAAGTAATATTTAAACATTTATCCTGCAGGCTGGGATCCTCAGTGGGACCTGGGGAAGATGCCAAGGTGAAAATCTACTTCACACCCACCCATTCTGGACTGAGAAAGCTGGTCGTCGACTTTGACAGTAACAAGTTGTGTCACGTCAAGGGCTATAGAAATGTAATTATTGGAAAATAAAGCCCTTCAACCTTTGTAATCCATTACATGGAATTATTCTTACTTTGTTTTTCAGACCTGTTATTGTTGTGGCATTTAAAGATTAGAAAATGCATACAGTTTAATCCATAAAGTGCCTATCTCCTCAAATGCTTTCTTATTGTCTCCTTTCTTTGTTTACTAGGGATTACTACATGGATATGTATATTTTACTCAGAGCCATAAAGATTTACTGTGATTTTTGAATGTTTTGTACTCACTGATGCCAGTCCCCTTCACAATCTGACCTGTAGATTCACATTTTAAGAACTATGTATTATTTGACACAAGTATGTTGTTTGCCATCTCATTATTTTGTGATGAAGTTGCAGCCAATCAGAAACAGTCTTTGTGTTCCCACGTGACTAAGAATGGAATGTGTAGATTTTTGTTTGCAAATGATGTGACAGTCTGCACAGTTGGCTTACCTATAGCAAAGGCAATAGAGTGGAGCTGTGTTTATAAAGTTCTTTCTCTTGTTGTTTATATACAGTAAATATTTCCCTGGCTAATCACAGCCAATCATGAATATTTTATTTACTCATGGGATCCATTTCTACATGCACACTGTAACCCTGCAAATATGCCTTATATGGTAGCATCTCCATCCCCAGTAAATATGCTGGCCTTAGTGTTTCACCACATCCCATCATATGTATTGATATAATAAATGCATACTTCAAACAGGCTTCCACTTTGAAATCTAATTTTTGTCTCGAAACATATTACATCATTTAAAAAAAGCCTGCGTTATCAATGGAATGCAAGCTTTACTTTAAACAAAGATCATCATAAACCCCTCTCACTTATAAATCTTTCATCACTGATTATACCCAGCCTGAGTTGTATAATATTCTAATACAAGTTACTGCATGACCGTGTCCTTTAGATTCTTTTTTTAAATCCACTTTAGTACTCTGTAGTACTACAGCCAAACAGACAACAAAAAAAAAAATGTGATTAACTTACATATATCTGCTCTCAGCCCCATTTCTCATGCACCTCTTTTTTTCTGTATTTCCTTGTCTTCATTGGCTCCTGCATTAGACCTCTCTGGCACCTGTTTCCTTTCATCAGCCTCTCATGGGACCCTCATGGCTCCAGTGTCTGTGCTCCAAATACCTTGAAATGACCAGAGAGGCTCTAACTTTACAATACAATTATCATTTTATTAGACAACTGCAAATCAGAGTGCCAAACATATTTAGAACTGGAACACAGCCACAGTCCTGTGTAGCTTACTCACCATTTGACAGTAAAAGGATCACAAATGCTACTATATCTCAGATATACTAGAAGCTCATATTGCATGCAAGCTGAACCCTCTTCAATTTGTGCTGTGCCTCTAAACAAATCATCGGTATTCCTGTTTTTTCTTTTCTCCACAGGAATGTGTGCATGGGAGTATCTCTGCATGTATGTGACTTACTGTATTTCAAAGCTTAGAGGAAGTAGTGCTCTCTGCTGGTCAGAGAGATAAAATGTTAAGTGTCAAACAGAAGCCTGCAAAGCTTTTGAAGAATGCACTGTTTGTGTTGCACAGCAGCTGGCAGCAAAACACAACCTGTCAGCCGTTTGTGGTGGTGCAGAATATAACACAATGCATGGGGAAAATCCTTTGTTTATCCCATCTACAAATGTGTCAGCTTACACACTGTAAAATGTGACTGTATGTTTCCAAACCACAGAACATGATTCCCCTGCCAAGAACACTACTTAATAATCTCACCAACATGCAGAGTACTTAATATGTAGTAAACATAAATAAGAAATTAAAGAACAAAGGCTCAACTTGATGAAACTGAGACTGTTATGTTACTTTAAAAATCAGTTATTTGATCAGTCTTTTAACATGCACATCTGACAGGTATTTAACTGAAATCATGTACTGTAAGAATATCAGTTCTTTTAACCAAAAGATATAAAGAATCAGAAGTTCTGAGCCAGCCTGCACACCTTGAAATGTATTTAAATTTACTTAAAACTTCAAATTATAATAATAATAATATAATAAAAAACAAGACAGAAGACCAGAATCACAGAAAGAAGTTTATAATTTAAAGTGAAAGCATTTAAGACAAAAAATACTGAACAGTAGCAACAGGGCAAAAACAGTCAAGGAGTGATATGACAAAAGTTTAGACAAAAAGTGACACCTTTGTTTAGAAAATGATGGCAAAAGTTTGGTGTGATTTACACATTAGCTGAGGTTGCGTTACTTGTTTAAGTAGTACTGAGTAACTTAGTGGAGACAATAAAAGTCTACAGTGCAAAGACTGCAAATGCACAAAAACTGATATCTTATCTTGATGTGACAAGGGCGTACACTTGCATTGTGACAGACATTCTAGTTGTGGGTTAGAAAGCTAAATATACACTTTGCCTTCAAGGCGCCAAAACAAGGATTACATGATTTAAAACCAATGCACTACAAAAAAAAGTGTAAAATGATTCTGTTTTTCTTACAAAGCATTTGTACTGAAATACTGCAGCTTTTGGCATATGTTTTGGTAAAAGACAATAGGAGTGGTACACTGCATCTTCTCTCTGTTTCTTAGGTTGTTTCTTTACGAGATCTACAATAAAATAAAACTTCTTCTTCCTCGTTGCAGCCTTACTGTTACATTAAAATAAACTGCACAGAGATGAAGAACAAAGCAATAAAAGAAGTCAATCAGATGTACTGTCAGTAAAACCATCCTCACTCTACTGGCATTAAACAGCAATGGAATTCAAATAACAATATTAAAGATTGACAATCAAACCATGAAACACAAAGGGTCCTGTTAGGACTGATGTTTCAGCCGTGTGGTAAATTAGTGCGCTGATGAGTGTCCCTCTTTACAGAGTGAAGTCATGAACATGCAAACTGCCAGGCACGTTGCCCGTTTTAAAGCACACAGCTCTCATCACAGTCAGATTGGTGGGGCAAGTGTGGGTGACTGCCCTGTGACTCATACCGGACATCCTCTGAGCCCTGACTCCTCTCAGGCTTCACCTGGAGGTAGGCCCGAACATGGTGGTGCTGCGCCACAGTACCACTGTAGTCAATCACACGACACTCGTATGTGCCCTCGTCTGTTGGCTTGACGCTGGAGAGACGGAGTTTGTGGGAGATGTTGCTACCAGCCACTTTTACCACCTAATGAGGAGAAAAGATGATGTATTCTTATTCAGGTTTACTTTGGTGTAACTTAGTATATGCTGCTTCTGGACTTTTTCAAAGTTTTTTTTTTTGGTGAAATGTCAATACAGCATCCATCAATAAATGGAAATCACTGTTACAAAAGTGTATATTTCTTACGTGTTCATAATCATGTTTGATAATGACTTTCATCAATATAGACTTTTCTAGGTAGCAGCTGATACCACATCGAACTTACACTAATTTTAGTGGCATCTTTGGCAGTCTCCTCCAAGGGTACAACCTGCACAGAAACACGGATGAAGAGTTAACAGCAGAAAGCCGACTGAGGCAGCTTTTTCAAAAAAATAAATCTCATTCTTAGCAGTGTCTCAGTGGAGGAACAGGAACAAACATGACTGATGTTTCAGTAGTTTTTCTTTAAAAGCAAAGGATTACTTGTTTGGATTGCTTTTCTGATCTGGTTACCTTGTTCTCTTGTAGCTGAGGTTCATACATGTGTGTGTGTGTGTGTGTGTGTGTGTGTGTGTGTGTGTGTATGCATGCTTACATCTGCACGTTAAAATGTGCGTGTACAAGCACACACTCCACAGTGCCAAGCATGTAAGCCTCTGAGCAGGAGAGTGTGTGTGATTGGGTATGCAGAGGCACAGAGGTATTCTTTTGGGCATAGGTATGAATTATGCATGGAGCAGAAAGAGATTTTGAAAATCTATTTCTTTCTCAGCACCAATTATAGTGTCTAGAGGCACAACAGGGGAGCCCGAGTCCCCCCATGACAGGAGAGAGTCAACCTGTTCCCCCAGTGCTGGCAAATGCTAATCAGCAATTATACCTTGGTTTCCATGCAAAAGAGTTTCTGCCATTGCATTTCCCTTTGACTGATATACAGTAAGCTTTAAGTTTAGTCCAAGTGGACCTGCCATAAGAAATGAAGTGTAAAAACTAAAAAAGTGAATGTTAAAATTTAATTGTCTTGTTGATCGCTGTTAGTGCAGCAAGAAATCATTTCTATAATGTATAGATTGATTTTTTGTTTTCCTGTTATTTTTGCTTTGTTTTGGATGTGTTGCAATATATCTTTAATCTTTTAATGCCAGAAAAACTAACCAAGTGTTTGACATGGCAAGGAAATAAAAACTGGATGGCAGTAGGTTCCACACTGCAGTACTATTACAACAGCCTGCACAAATTTAGTGGTTCCCAACCAGTTTTTGTTTAGACTTACCTCTGTAAGGGGAGCTATAGTACCCCATTATCACACAAACATTCTGTAATGAATGGATTATAATCTGCCTGTTGACACAGTTTATTGTGTAAAAGCTGACATCAAGGTCAGCAACCTGCGACTGCACTGTATGTAATTCTTCATTCATTTTTATTTATTTATTTATTTAGCGAATAGATGTCAACTTCTTGGTATTCTGCTACTTAGCTTTAACAATGCACAGCCATCAAAATATAATTTAGGTAAAAGATTTTTTAGATACACCTTTAAAAAATGTTGTAATTTGCAGCTTGACCTTATGGTGGCAGTGCTGCTAGTCACAATAATACAAAAGTGTGTTTTCTTTGCTTGTTGTCACACCATAATGGCATTGCAGCAAGATTACAGATGTTTTTTCAAGACAAACACCTGTGGCAGGTTTTTGTGTTATTTACTTATTTGCAGATGAAATATAACTTATATATAACTGTGCCAAAGATTATAATAGTATTTTTACAAGCAAAAACTGCATTCAATGGTGAAACTTTCAAATGTATTATTTTGACCAATCTAGCCTTTTATTTTGAGCCATCATGTTTAACTGCTTCTAGCTATTTCAGCTGTTTATTCATTACTTTTTAGCTAAAGCACCATTATTTCATCTGTAATTTGAATTGAGATACATATTTTTAACAAATAACTTATTACTTATAGCTAACTATATGTTGTTTGTTTGAGCTAAGTTTAGGTTAGTTGAGTTATTACTGGGGTTTTTCACCTTCACTGGGCTACAGGTGACTAAAGCTAGAAATCACTGTACAAATACAAGAAAAGAACTGTTTTCCCCAGTAGCTTACATTATTAGTAATATAGGGAGGCTTCTCTTGCCACTCTCTATGGTTCTTGATGTACCACCACTGGATCTCCAGGGAGTAGGAGGGAGAGCCCGCCCCACGGAAGGAACAGGCCATCTCTACATCCTCGCCACTGTGAGTTGTGATGTCATGTGGGACCTCTGTAAACAGTGCTGCAACAGACAGAGAGAGAGAGGCAGAGAGACAGATGGGCTTAAGATGTCCCCAAAATTACAGAAACATTATTTCTCAAAGATCTGGTTTGTGTCAATCAATCAATCAATCAATCAATAAGTTACTTTATTTGTCTCAATTTGCTTGGGATGCTCACAGAAACAAACATGGGGCATAAAAAATTGTAAGAATGAAACTAAATAAAACACATATACAGTCAAAAGCTTAAGTGAATAAATTGAAACCAGTTAGTTAAAACAGTAAAAGAGCTAAGCCAAAAGATTAAAAATAAATAAAAAATGTTAAAACAGAGTTCAGAAGGGAAATGGTTTAAATTGGTTTCAGCTGCTGGAAATTGGCAGGGAACAAATACACAAGAGAGATTGTGCTTTCTTATATAGCTGTTTGGACAAAAGTAAAAGCAATCAAAGCAGAAAAAAGACAATGAAATGAGCTTATCAGTGTGCTGCTTTGAGTGTGTTAATAGAATTAATTATATTGTTGGTAAAGCTGACCTAGCTAAACGTACAGACACAATAATTAGGCAATACTTTTGCATTACAATTCCACATACATTTAATCATCCACCTATGCTGAGAACATCATGTCTGAGATGTGGCAAATGAAGCCTGACTGCAGCAGTGATGGATTTTCAGAACTCAGATTTTATTATCAGTGACTCATACTTTCAAGTAAATAAAAATCATTAATTTGAATCCTTTGATTTATTAGAAGTTACTAAATTACAGTGTATAAGGTCTGAGTAGACAAAAACATATTAAACCCAGATAACATAATATGAAATTAGATTTATGCAGCTTTATAAATTAAATTAATATCAACGCAATTTTGAGGTTAGATACCATGAAATGTAATCTAGTTTCAGTCAGCTTAATGTTGTGCTGGAAGTATATTGGCCATTAAAATTAGAATATAATTAATATACTTTAGAGTGACAGTATAATGCACATAAACCTTTAAAAGTGATGTGTATTGATCAAATGTAAATGTACAGTTTTCTGGTTTCTATCATCACCTGAGGGGGAAAAATTCTGGCTCTTTATATTCACCAGCTAGTTGCTAACGAACTCTCTTCTGATTAGGTTGAGGTTAACTGCTGAAAACAGCTGCCTGTGGCTGTTTAATGACAGCACAAGGACTGCAGATTTGAAATGTCAGAACAGCCCATCCGTAAAACTGAAAAAAAAAAAAAAAAAGAGGTACTGGAAAGCCTATTGTTGTATTTGAAGAGTGATAAAGACAGAAGCCATCTATTCTATCAGGTAATGTCTGAAATCTTATCAAGAGAATAACTCTTTCAGAAAAGTGAGCAAGAGAGGAGTTACTATTATTTGCAACTGATATTCATTCTGCCTTCTGCAAAGATGGTAAAAAAGCTAAGAATAGAGAAACAAGGAGGCTTTAGTGTTGTTGGACTGACTTGGTCCTAAAGAGTTATGCCCTTGCACCGCTGTGGTGCAGTCAGGCAGTGGCCTCATTTGTCAGCAGAGACCTTCTGTAGTTTTGAGCCTCTGTGGGACCAAGAAGGATAGAGGAAGAAGACAGAGAAAGAGAAGTAGGATAGACATAGGACACTTTGTGACCAAGTTATCTGGCCTGTATAGTAAATGTGTGTAACAATGTAATCAAAAAAACTATAAATTTTTTAGTGATAAACATGCCTGAACACTTTGTATACATTTTCCCAACTATGCATGCAATTTACATACAACTGTAACACTTTCACAGGGACACAATATCTTAATATCTGAGACACTTAAAAAAAAAAAAACAATACAAAAATAACTAAATAAATGATACATAAAAAAAAATCACCAGCATTGACAGTGATGTCACTTTTCACTTGTAATGTCAGCTGTTAAAACTACATACTGTCAGCAAGAAAACGGAATTCATGGTCCTGTTTCGATGTCCATTTGCATAGTTTTTTTTGCTACGCAGAAGGATTATGGGTATGCAGGAAGCACAGATGCGAGAGTTTCCTGACAGTAATGATGCTATGAGCAGGTAGAATCTTGAATGGTTTGAATGGTCACTTGAAAAGGAAAGTGAGCGACAACAGAGTTAACCATGAAAAGAAAGAAGCACAACAAAACATCAAAGATCAATAATGCATATGTGAGAAGCACTCATAAGAATTTTCATTGTTTAACACTCATTTTACTACAAAGAAGCTCTTTGTGTATTATGAGTTCTGTCTTCTCTGCAACAGGGGCTAAGCTAAAGGACCAACTGGGGCTAAGGTAAAGGACCAGCACAAACACAAACAAAAGTAGCACACATTACCAGTTGCTCCACGTATTTTAACAGTGCCCCCCTTGTGACAATACGCAGCTGTAACTTGCAGACAACAGTCTGCAATGCTCTGCGTAGCACCAGCACACAACAATTTTGGGCACTTAAGAGTCTACTTTTATGGAAGCTGTGCTGTAAGGTTGTTCTTAGGCATGACCTCAATGCTCATGTCATATGCAAAAATGTTAACAATGACAGAGACATGATGCTAATATGCTAATGTTACATATTTCATGGCTATTCAATAGTTTTGGAGACTTTTCACTTTGAACCAGAGAAGTTTGGACTGAAAAAATGCATTGTAAGCTTTACAAAGACTGGTTTCTTGCAGGACTGATATATTAGTGTACAGGTGTGCCTTTGTAGCCTTGGATGTCTTATTTCAATACCAAACATTGAAAAATATTGTGCACTGTGTCTCACATAGCCACAGATAATATTGTGGTGCATGGCCCCAAGTGATTTTCTCTATACTGCACTCTCCTTCAACCATGGCTGTGAATACAACAACACATTCAATAGAGACTTTTCCACAAGGTCCTAACGTCCTGGTTTCAGTATTTGGTCTGATAAAAACTGCTTTTACATTGACAGACCTAAAACTACATATAGACACATTTACTTTACTCACATCCTTGAAAAGCTTTTGAGCCATCTCCTGAGAAAATAGCTTACATTCAAATACTTGATACTTCAAATACTCTGTTTATGCTAAAAAAAAAAAAAGAACACTCTAGCCACTGAATAACTCAATTTTCTCTACTGTGTATTATGTGAATTCAAACGACAATGAAAGAAATAGGTGAGATTAGAATGCAATAAATTAGAAGGTTGAAATGTCATTGTGGACTACAGAAAATAACAGTCTTAACAAAAGATTCACTCAAAAACAGCAAATTCTGTCTCCTGGTATATTTAAACTGAAATTTATACATGCACAATACAGAAAAGACATTTTATAAGCACTTTGTACACTTTGATTGTAATGTGAAAATAAAATGCCACTAAAGGAAAATGAACATTTTACAGACACGAGTGGTTTTTATTTTAAAATGTCAGACTTTATAGATCATTTCTAAGACACATCAGATATACACATCTGAACAGAAAACCAGATCTATGTAAGGCAAAAGGAAACAAAAACTGTAAATGTAAAATCCATTTTTCTTCTGACTTTGCTGCACAGTAAGCTGCATCTGCTGAGACAATTTCCTGTAGTGCTAACTATCCCTTCAATGCCAGTGCAGACTGTAATCACAGCAGGAACAAAGACTAACTGTAATCTGATGGTGTGTGGCTTTCTTGGTTGGAAATCACAATAAAGCAAATTCATTTTGAACAGATCAAGTCTAAGAGATTCAGGATTAGCACCTGAGAGAATGTTCTGATGATCCAGAAAGTTATAATGTAATAAGGCCTACAACCTCTGACAAAAACGCCAGACCATGACGTTACAATAGCAGTTAAATTAGAGGCATCTACAGATTCTATGCCTTAAGGTTAAATAAGACTAAACAAATAAAAGGCACATCTACCCAACTTAACTGTCACAAATTCCTTCCACTCTAAAAGGACCAAGAAACAAAACTGAACAGTATATTCTGAATGGAGCAAAGGTTGAGGCAAAATGAGAATGTGACGCCTTTGGGTCTCAAAGCACATTTCTGAGAAAATACATTTTCTTTATGGTTTCATGCCAACGCAGCTACTTTCCATAACACTATAATATAATGTTCTGCAATGAAAAGCACTCTGTAAGAGCATACATCTCATTATTCAGTAGTGGCACTCTGCCTCTCAGATCTCCGATGAAGAGCACAGATGTCAGGCAAAACTAATAACAATGTCTCGTTATGGTGCGCTTTCAACATATGGTGCCAGAACTGAAGCCCAGAAAGGCAGAGAAGTACACCACGCACAAAATATAAGAGCAAAACAACCGAGGGTGGCATTTCAATCATCTGGGTTTTCTTACTCAATGCAGGTTCTTACACTTTTCTGTCCCCCAGATACAGTATCAACAGCCAGCGGCAGAGCACTGCAGCATCTGTCACTTGGAACAGACTGCACTACCGTAGGAAAAAAAAGCTGTTTGTGTTACATACTGTACAAAGTAAAAGACACAAAGCAAGTAAGCACAAAAAAAGAAAAGTATGGAACCTGTAAATAAAAGTTTTTAGTGTAATGCTTTATTAATTGATCAGTACAGGAGTATCAGAACCCTTTTGTTAAAAGCACTTAAAGAGCACCTAGTGGTGATCCAACAGAGAAAACTGCAAAGGCAAATGGAACCAAAATGTAACGAAAAAATTAAGTGACTCAAGTGATCAAAATGTAAACACTTTAAAGACTTTAATTTAATGTCTTTGATGAAATGTGCATGCTGTGAAATGTGGAAAGCGTATCTTACATGACATAGCAGAATAACATTGCTGTATACAACATTGCTAAATACACTGATCAATTGTGCTGTTCGTCTACATTGACTGTCATGGTCCAGACCCAGAGTTTTGAGCTTTTTGGTCTTTGCATTTTGATGTATTATTAGGTTTTCTCCCTGGTTCTTGGTTTATTTATTGTTTATAGTTTGATAGTGTTTTAACACCTGCTGTGTTTAGTTCATTTAAATCAAACTGGTTCGTTTTCAACCTTGGTGCGGTTCGCTCGTGCAGATGTGAACATGGTAATTACGCTTGGGTGCAGATCAAAACAACCACACTGAGACCCTTTGGAGAAGGTGGGATGCAGCAGGGTACCATAAATGTGCAAAGGTCAGTACGGGTAGCAACTAGCCTTGAAATGAGCGTAAATTCTCCATGTGCTCCAATAGTCCAGAGCACAGCACCTTCTTCCTGTATTTACTTTTGTTGCCCCTGCCCCAGTCACATCTGGTCAATAAGCATCTGAACATTCTCACATGGTTTGTATTGACTAATTTTGTTCGCTTGGAGTTCACTTGGATTTTTCTCTGTGTGAAAAGAATCCAAACCACAGGAAAAAGCTACAAGTTTACAAACTCATCAATTGATTTGCACCAGAGTAAATGATCTATAAGTGTAAAAATGCCCATAGTTTATTCAATCAATCAGAATCAGAATACTTTATTAATCCCTCAGGAAATTATGTAAAGCCTCACCAATGTCCTCTTGTGTCTTGTTGTCAAGTCTTTGTCTCTGTGTTTAGTCACTTCCTGTTTTATTTTGTCGTTTGTCTTCTGTGTCTTGCTTTTAGTTTTACTTGCCCATTCTTGTTATCCTTGATTTGGTTTCAGCTGTTTCTTGTTACCCAGGTGTATGTGTGTTTATATAGCTTAAATTTTCCCTTTGTCTCTTGTTGGGGTGTCTGCATTCCTTTCCTGTTCGTGTACCTCATGTTACCCTGCATTTTGAGGACTTCAGTTTACGTCTATTCAATTAAATTCAATTTTATTCATATAGTGCAGCAGCAACAACAGTCGCCTCAGGGGGCTTGGTCACCTCAAGGCGCTTGCTTACTTCTTCCTGGAACATTTGTTGTTTTTACCTTTTGGATTTATGGACTTTGTACTGTGGACCTTTTAGTGCCAGCAATAAAGGTGGTTTACTTTTTAATTTCCTGCATGGTTTTGGAGTCCTGAATTATACACACATTCTGACATCGACTGAACCATTGCCGGTTTCTGACAAATGCTGGAAATAATATATATTATTTATTATATATATATTATTTCTAGCATTTTTTTATTATATATACAGTCCAATTAATAGTTAATGATTAGCCAATTAGAGTAATAATCAATAAATGAATCATTATCAAAACAGTTGTTGTACCCCTACTTAAGTCAGCTTTCAATCAAACTCATGCTGAGCTGATGTTAGCTTTAACTATCTAGCTGGCTACAACTGATAAAATCTGTTTTTGAAAGGGTTCTTTAATATTACAACCAAAGTAGAGAATAAAAGAGAACTCTTAAAAAATTACTGATGCTAGCTGAGTCTCCACAGCCATTTGAAACCACAGTGTCTGAAATCAAAGTCAAGCCAAGGAGAAAGCCGCATGGGGAGTCCTCACATACTCTGTCCACAGCTACAGTACACACAGGCTTATAGCTGCAAGGTAATTCCTGCACTTTCCCATTTCCCCAGCCAGCCAATAAGACCCTGATTCTGTTAAGGTAGATTTTTCCTCTGTCTCACCAGCCCACCAACATCTTCCTTAAATTTCTACCTCCTTTTGTTGAAAACAACAGCGTTTTTACTCTTCTATCTCCCTGTTCTATTGCCCTTTCATTTTTACTTTCTACCTATTAAGTCTCCTTTGTCACTTTCCTCCCTACTTTTATTTGGTTTCCCTCCTTACTTTCCGCTCGCTGAGTGGGCAGTATGTGTCTGTTAGCGTTCTGGTACTGGCATAAAGAGATTCTTCCAACACTCTCAAGAGTAGCTCACTACATCTCCTGGAGCTGTGCCCACTGGCTTTGGCTGGTGTTCAGCATCCTGGGAGAATTACCCTGTGTGTAACTCGCTGTGTGGTGCCTTATGGCTTGAATTCAGTATACTATGTGTGTGTGTCTGTGTCTGAATGTAGCTATGTAGATTTGAAACACATGTTAAAAAGGTGTAACACATTATTTCTCTGTCACAACTCGACTGTAATGGTGCAGCTATGTGTTTCTGCTGAAAATTTCAATGCACAAGTTTTCCTAATGCAACAAAATCCTGGCTGAGGTAAAGTCAGAGATTAACAAGCAGAACAGCTTCTACAAACATCATTCTGCAGCATTTAACATCCATATAGTTTCTCTCTATTTTACATATACACACGTACACACATTAATTGCCCAGAGAATCACAACAATTCAAAAAAGATAAAAGGATAAAGTAAGAAATCCTTTACTAGATAAAGGATAGGAAAATGACAAATAAAAAATAAAAAACAGTGATTTCTCATATTATCTGCTGGCAGAAAAAAAATGTCATCTATCCTCCATCCAAGTTCGGGATGCAGGGTAGCAGTCTAAGCACAGATGCCCAGACCTCCCTCTGCCTCGGCCACATCCTCTAGCTCTTCCAGAGTGACACCAAGGTGTTCCCAAACCAGCTGAGAGATGTAATCTGTCCAGCATGTCCTGGGCCTGTTCCAGGGCCTACTCCCATGCCTGGAACACCTCACTTAGAAGGCATCCAGGAGCCATCCTGGTCAGATCCCCTAAACTACCTCAACTGGCTCCTTTTATTGCCCCTTTTAAGCCCCTCCCAAGTGATCGAGGTCCTCACACTATCTCTAAGGCTGAGCTTAGCCAACCTTTGCAAGAAGCTAATTTCTGCCACTTTTATCCACAGTCTTATTCTTCGGTTACTTCTCAAAGCTTGTGATCATAGGTGAGGGTAGGACCATAGATCAAGCAGTAAATTGACAGCTTTGCTTTCAACCTCAGGTCTCTCTTCACCACAACAAACTGGTACAGCATCTGCATCCCTACCCCAACCTGTCTGTCAATCTCCCACTCCCGCTGAACATGACCCCGAGATACTTAAACTCCTCAACTTGGAGCAGCAACTTGTTCCCAACCTGGCACGGACCATACGATTTACCATTGTTACACATGTGGTACACATGGGTGTAGGAAATAGAATAACTGGCTTTTAATCCAAGTGAATTTCAATAACAGCTAAAATGTATTTCATGCAAGAAAGCAAATAAATAAATACTGATATTCAAAGTGTGTTAACTGATCCATAGAGTTAACTCATGCATTAAATAAAGCATGTAAGAAGGCATTCTGCCATAAAACTTGTCTGTAGGTGCTGCCTTCAAACAGGGACTATGGATTTAGCATTATTTTTACTACTACTACTTACCTCAACAGCTAGAGATAAATGGCCTTTTCTTATTACTTCTTTTTGTTAAGCATTGTTAGTCATATTTAAGTATTTTACATTCTATCCCAGTCCTGAGACAGAATAGCACCCTGTCCAGGGTGTACCATGCCTCTCGCCCTATGACAGCTGGGATAGACTCCAGCCCCCACGTGACACTAAACTGGATAAGCGGAATGAATAGATCAATAGATATTTTCTTCCACTCTGTTAAAGTTACTGAATTACATTACTTATAGACACTTAACATTTCCTTTATCTGTTTCAGTTTAAGAGTCCTCTAGATTTTCACTGGACAGACACTCTCCATTGAGAATTATTGAAGACATATGGTAGACTACATAAGATTATCCATGGATATGACATTAATCCTTGACGACTGCTTATTAATTGGCAGCTTATTATACCACACCAGAGAACATGTGAAGGAGAGACACAAAAGGGGAGAGTGTTAAAATAAGTGAGGCCGACCATCCTACCGCTTCCTAAAGAGGAAGACAGCACATCCAGGTAGAGCAGAGAGATGTGAGGAAGATGTAGAGGCTGGTGACGATGGTAAGACATCAGAGATGAGATCAGAAATGTTAGACTGATGATTTTATGATCTATTCATTCTAACATTTCATCATGTAGTTGGTTACAGTTTACTGATGCATGTAAACTTACTTCTGTGCCCTGCTTACAACAAAGCCACAACTCAAAGATGCATGTGCACATATTTTCAGTGTGCTCCGGTATTAAACACACTACGCCAGTACTACACCTGTGGTGGTGTATCATAGCAACGATGTTTCAAACAAGAAAAAGTGCAATCAAATCGTATATGATTCTCTATGCTGCTACATTAAATCTACATTAACTGCTGAGTTATAATTATGCTTCCCCCAATTTCACATCTAACTAATGGATAATGTTTCTTCAGTTTTCTAACAAAGAGCTCCATTAAAGCTTTGGCATATTGACACTTTCTGTCAGATGTCTGATGTGCAGTATGTCTTTTTCCACCATATCACCCTTTCTTAAGTCTATACGATGGAGGGAATAAAGAAATTTCATTATTTATTGCAGGGGCTAGAAGCACAGAGTTTAGCTTTTACAGATTTGACTTTAAATGCTATGAGTCGGTGCAAAGAATCTACTCTCAATGTGAAAAAATTAAATCCAGAAATATATCTACTTTTATCTGTATTATTTTGCTATAACTGTCTCAAGAAAATTAAAATCAAAGAAAAAAAACATCTTGGTGAAAATCAGATTTCACACTTTAGTTTAACCGACTCACTTATCACTTGTCTGCTTTATGATCAAAATGATGAACCTTAATTGTTCTGACTGCAGAACTGAATGAATACAATGTATGGGGGAAAAATGCCACATCACAAAAGACATGAGTCAGAAGGATCGTAAACTCTGCCGACAATTGGAGGTGAGTACAATAAATGAGAATATTTAAGACGTATTACTGGTAAATTTCCTTCATTTCCACTTAAATCAATGCTGTCAGACGTATAAGCAATATACGGTGTTTGCTATTCTGTAAGCTCAGGTCCTTTGTCAGAGTTTGATTGTCCATCTGACAGTTGTCAAATTGCCTTCCAGTTAGCTATGCAGGAGCCCTTCTCAGTCCTGCTTGTGAAACATGACTTGTTGACAAACAAACTGTCTGCTGGTGTGCATTGTGTCAGTGTCAGGCTGTAACAAGCCTGCTCAGCAGACATCCAACTGTTTCCTGACTTTAATCACACAAGCATCACCAGAAATCAATCGAATAACCTTGGTAGAATGCTAAATCAACACAAAAGCTGACTCCATTGGTGGATTTTCATGGCCCCAAACTGGCTGAGAGAACAATGAGAATGTGTACTTCTGAAGTGGATATTGACTTCCAGGGAAATCTTAAGCACACGGGGTTGTCTCATTTATAATGCTATATAGCTGGCAAGGAATGAGTTTGCTTGGCTTGGCCTTGTCTTCGTATGGATTTTCATAAAGGCAGTACTGTCAGAACCATCTTTTAAGCAGAGGCAGGGGGACGCTTGTCTGAAGATGCAAAGTACAGTACATGCATTTTTAAAGTGGCCCTCCTTGCCATTTTTTACTTTATTGCTTAGAAAGCAATGATAGCAATGAGACCATGAGAACACAGGGGCAGCTGCTCTCTATCCACCAAAGGCTCATTAAAAATGAAAAGGGGAAAAAATAATGAAAGAAAACAATCCAGTAGAGGACATAAATATATAAACAAAGGCAAATACTTTGTACATGCCCTACAGAGACCATTCCTTTCTAGTAATGGTAAATATTTTTTCAACTTCAGGTCCAAGGCAAAGTGAGAGGGATAAATCCAGTATGAGTGGCAGTGTAAGGTCAATGCATCGATCCTCTCTTTCTCTCCCTCCCTGTTATGGAGGAGCTTGAGCCGTTTGAGGATGACTAAATTACAGGCGCCTCATTAGCATGGATGAGAAGCAAGTGTGACACCCATATCTTTCCTTGTCCATGCTTGTGTGCTTATGTGAGCAAGAGAGAGAGAGAGAAGCTTGCGGTGTAAGCTTGTCAGCACCCCTGAAAGCTTCTGTTTTTTCTTTGTGAAACCATTAAAGGATAGGGCGTATGTTATTTTATATTCGTCTCACTGTCAGTTACTTGAAGAGATGAAAACCTGCAATCTGTTGGTTTTTCCTTTGCTTTCCTCAATATGCAGTTGTTCCACCTAAGAAAGACTTAAATATTTACCTAAAACAGCTTGCCACTGTAATTTTTAATTCAATCAGGACCACCATAGTCAAAGGAAGATTGATAGCTCCACCTGCAGCAATTTGTGATATTTATATATTTACATGGCTCTGCTTTGAGAACTTGCCACCCTTTCACATGCATATGTGAAATGCATAAGCCGGGGAGAGTACATCAATCTACTGTTCAGTGTACATTACATGGAAAATCAAGGGCAGGAAGATCAGGAGCAAAACCCCAGCTCAGAACAGAGCAGGTATCAACAGGTATGGCTTGGATTGATCAGATACACCATGAAAGAAGCAGGTAGGACACAGATGGGTTGCAAATCGGCTTGCAGATGTGCAACAGAGTGCCCCATATGAGATAGCCAGTTGGATGTGTGGAAAAATAACAGCTGATGTCTGGCACTGAGATTAGCTGATTTGCCACCGGAGTTGTGACTTGACTTTATGGCCTGCCCTAACTAACTATATCCTTGATTTGTTTTTAGTCAGCCACCAGTAAACACTGAATTTATTGTATATATACACTCACAGCCACTTTATTAGGTACACCTAGGTACACCAACCAATCAAATGGCAGTAACCCAATGTATTTAGGCATGTAGAGCTGGTCAAGATGACCTGCTGAAGTTCAAACCCAACATCAGAAGAAATGGGAAGAAAGGTGATTTAAGAGACTGTGAACAAGGCATGGTTGTTGGTGCCAGACATGCTGGTGTATTTCAGAAACTGCGGATCTACTGGGATTTTCCCATACAATCACCACTAGGGTTTACACAGAATGGTCCAAAAAATATCCAGTGAGTGGCAGTTGTCTCTGTGAAAATGTCTTGTTGAGATCAAATAAGAATGGCTAGAATGCTTCAAGGTGATAGGAAGGCATAACCACTTGTTACAACCAAGGTATGCAGAACAGACAACACAAACCATGAAGCAGATGGGCTACAGCAACAGAAGACCACACCAGGTGCTAGCTAAGTACAGGAAACTGAGGCTTGCCAAAATGGGACAACAGAAGATTGGAAAAATGTTGCCTGCTCTGATGAAACTGGATTTCTGCTGCAACATTGAGACAGTAGGGTCAGAATTTGCTGTAAACAACATGAAAGCATGGATCTATCATGCCTTGTATTAATGGTTTTGGCTGCTGGTGGCCCCTTAGTATTGTTGCTGACCATATCTATCCCTTTATGACCACAGTGTACCCATCTCCAGCTCAAAACATCTCAGATGGGTTTCTAAGACATGACAATGAGTTAAAAAAAAACAGTGTCACAGTGTATCATGTCAGTGCTGTCTTTTTTCAGCTGCTCCCGTTAAGGGTCACCACAGCAGATCACCTGTTTTCCATTTCTTCCTGAGTCACGCCAACCACCTGCATGTACAATAAGCCTCCTCTTTGGCCTTCTCTTTTAATCTTGCCTTGCTGCTCCTTCAGCTTCCTTCTCCCAATCAATTCAGTCTATCTCTTTACTGCTCACATATCCAGACCAACTCAATCTCACCTTTCCTACTTTGTCCCTAAATTTTGAGCCGACATACTCATTTCCAATTGTGTCACCCCAATGCAAATCTTAGCATATCATCAATGGAAAATATATATTTCAAGAAGTAAGAACAAAAAGAAGACTATGATTGCAATGTATGGATGCCTTACTGAGGATGAAAGAATATACTTTCTGAAGTGCTCACTTCTTCAAAAGTGTCTATCGAGGATGTGAATTTAGAGAGATAAAGTATATAGATGCCAGCAGGCTATATCTGAGTACTGAGAAAACTCGGCCAAGGACCACAGTGGTTATGTGGCTGCTCTGAGCCTAACTCCAGGGCTGCTTTCATGTGTCAGTCCAGTCCTACAGAGAGATATGAGAAATGATGCCTGGTAGCTGGAGGAATTGTAGAAATCCTTTTCTAAGTTAAGCGCAAACATTTTTCACCTGAAAAAGTGCTGCCTTACAGGGACAGCTAGTAAAATCGGGTTCATTAACAAAATAGTGCCAATGGAGTCACATCCATAGGGGCACTGAAGAGAAGAAATGAATCATTAAGAAGGAAAAAAAACTGTAAATACCAAGGCATAAAAATCCAACTAAACAACATAACTTCGATCAAGGTGAATGTAAATAGCCTGTGAATAGCAACCCCCTGAGAGAAGGGATTTCACTAATTTGATGAATGGGTTTAATAATCAGGGAAGCCCCAAGGGAATAGTGGATGAAACAACAAGAAGCTGCAGCAATAAAGAGACTTACTGCAGATACAGATATTTATCTTGATCTTAGAATGCTTTAATCCTGCATACAAAAAATGACCTACTGAGAGTTCTGTTAGATTTGTGAATAGGAGGTAACCCTTCAGGGATTACAGCACTTTCAAAACATCTTTCAAGTAGACAATAGATACTTTTTTTTTAAAAACCTCTATGCATATATAAAATTACATTTTATGATAACCTTAAATTATTGTGTCAAGAGATATCTGTACAACAGTTATGGTACAAGTGACAGCAAATAACCAAGTGTGGGAAACAATTACACTGATAAACAAAAATTTAATAATAAAGCTGTATTTGGTCCAGAATCAGCTGTGGGGCAAACAGACAGGAGTCTCCTTGGGGAAATTATCATTTACTGTGAGACCTTCAGCCTGAATTCAAGGTGGAAGTTAAAAATAATGAAATAAGAATGGAGCCCGCATTCAAGCAAGCAGCTGTCCACCTGTTGCCACTGATACACCAGGCCTGCGGACTGAATTTTTCATAGCCCTTGGGACACAAGACTCGGAGGCTATTTCTGCTTTTCCTCCCAGTATGTGGCTACATGAAGTACCACGTATTGTTGACAACACATACCAGGGCTCTGAGGCATTTTCTAGATTGCTCACCGTACTCCATCTGGAGTCCACAGTAATGAAAGACAACATTATGTTTTTGTCGACCATGTTGCCCTTGAGAGCCTTAAAGTAATGGTCTCTGTGTTTTGCTTGAGTTGAGTGCAGGAGCCTTTGCTTGGCATGTCCTGTCTACACAGTTTCAGTTAACTAAACTGGACATTGAATTCAAGTTGCTACATTTTCACTTCAGTTGTTCTGGCATTGAAAGTAGACATATGATACATTTAATAATAATATACAGAGCTTGTTAAACCAGGATGTCATAATCACAAATGTACTATATGTTCTCAACCCTCTTCATTAAAAAAAAACAGTGTACACTGGGACTGTCACGATACTAGAATTTCAAGCTACGCAGGAAAATATTCTATACCAAAAAAAAGACCAAAAAATTAAGAGACTTTTTTTAAATAAAGATTAGAAAAATGTAAAGAATAATATCAGTGACAACACTATTTTTAAGTTGATTGATGTAGTGCAAAAAATGAAAAAATATATTAACATAATTGCAAGGTCTAAATAATAATAATAATAATAATAATAATAATAATAATAATATTAATAATCTTACTATAATGAGCGTATGTATGCATGTATGTATGTCTGTTCCCTAACTCCTCCAAGATGCGTTAATCAATCTGGATGAAACTTGCTATATAAACTGCCTATATCACCAGGATTATCAACATCTATATAGCTTTTGGGAATTATTTTTATAACACCCAAATCCTTACAAATTATATATATTATGTGTAGTAGCTGATCTCAAAACAAATTGTGACATTTCATGTACTTTACCTGTACGTGGTTGTGTGCAAATACATTTTGCTCAACAATTTTTAGTTCAGTGGCACTGTGGGGTAAATGGAATGTGCTGTCATACATATCTGTAAATAAGTGTTCATCAAATAGTGATGCTAATAGTGCCTATAACTGATTTATTTGACTTACAATATACAATTAATATGTAGCTTGCAAAGAAGAAGAAATATATGTATTTATTATTTATTTGTTTGGTGTTTATGAACAGCCGTTTAAAATAAAGGAATAAAGAAAATTAAAAACAGGAAAATTAAAAGCAAATGTAAAATAAATGTTAAAAAAATCACAAGGAGGTGATAAAAGAATTATGAAGGACAACATAGAACTAACTCAAACTGGAGGCATGGAGAAAGCCTGCTTATAAAAATATGTCTTTAAGAAGGATTTTTAAAAAAATTAGATTGCCAATCTGATCTCCTCCGGGAGATTATTTCAAAGAATGGGTGCCCTGACAGAAAAAATCCGACCACCCTTGGTTCTCAGCCAGGATTGTGGGATTACTAGCAGAGCCTTGGCTGAGGACCTCAGGTTAGACCAGGGGTGTACGATTTCAGGAGATCTGAAATATACTTGGATGTGAGACCCACGAGGGCCTTAAAAATCAACTATAAAATCTTAAAACCAATTTTAAAATTATTAAGTAGCAAATGAGGAGAAGCTAAAAAAGGAGCGATGAGTTCTCTTTTTTTTGGTTCTTACGATATATATGACAAATATTTTAAGATTATCTTAAATTGTACCAAAAAATATAAAAGACAACAATATTTTTAGGTTATCTGAGGTAGTGCTGTGCTTCTGGTGACCATAGACAGTAAAGAAAATTGATGTATCTTCCTGGTTGTAAAAATGAAGCCAATGCTGAAGTGCCATAAACCTACATTCTGTCTGAAGGCCACCAGATGGCGATAGCTATGGTTGCAGAAAGCTGTCTGATCCTATAGAAGTCTGTGGGAAAAAGGCTTTCTTTCTTGACCTCTGCAAACATGTTGCTGCTAAGTCATGGTGGTCTTAGTCACTCATTTTGGGTCATACTGAATCAAAAATGAAATCTATTTTATAAATATTGGAGATACCACATTTCAAAAAGGAGGATTTGCTGTGGTATTTTCTGCAGGTTCATTGGCTAACGACCTTTTTGTAGCCTTTTTCAGCTTCAAACTGGGTCTTGAAGAGAAACATCATGTCATGGTCCTGGATCATTGACCCAGCATTTTGAGTTTGTCTGTACTTAGGTATAAGATCATTTATGTTCTAGTTCCTGAGTGTGTTATATTCTAGTGCCTCTGAATTTATTTTTAGTTCTTGGTTGTTTATGTTTGTTCCCCTTCGTGTTCAGTCTGTCTCTGTCTCGTCTCTGTGTCCTGTCTTCAGGGTCTCTGTGTTTTATTCTTTTGTCTCCCCAGTTTTATTTTGTTAATTCAGTCTGTTGCCAGCAATAAAGCTGAATTCTAAGTTCAACTTCTGTCTGCTGAGTCCTGCATTTGGGCCTACACTCCCTGTCACACAGCCACCATATGACAGAAGGACACAACCAGTAACATGGACCCAGCGGACTTGGTCGAGGATCGGCAGCGAGCAGTAGCTGCTTTTCTGGGTGAAAGGATGAGGTGGGAGTCTCGGCACACCCTGGAGCATGAATCGCCCTATTATGGGACTCTTTTGGCTCTTGGGGAGCCTTGTAGACGCCGTACCTCTGCCTCTGCTGCCTATTCCCTGCCCGATCATCCAGTGATGAGAGTGGGCAGTCTCTGCTTCACACTGGCCTCTCACTCTCCAGCCTCTTCATTTGTCTGCTCTCCTCCACCACCACCGCCTGTATCCCACTCTAGGCAAAAGTCGGCAGCAGAAGACGGGGTATGAGGCAGAGTTCCGCGGCCTCACCCTGGTACAGTCTATCCTCCGGTTCCTGGGAATTCCTGAGTCTGCACTAGACAGCCCCTCCACCTCGACCACGCCCGGTTTTTCCGCCTCTATGATGCCCCGCACGCCCACCTCAACGACGCCAAACTACTCATTGGAGGACCCGCGGCCCTGCTCTTCGGAGGTTCCGTGCCGGGGTTTGTCGGAGTTACCAGCTGCTCCAGACACCCGGAGGAAACAAGGCTCTCGCAGCCGTCGCTCTTCACCTCCCAAACAACTTCCTGCGGTGAGTGACGAAGACTATTTCTCTCCGGCTCTCTCTGAGCCTGGAAATATTGAAAAAAGACTGATCCGTATGATGTAAAAATGGCACAATCTAAGACTGTTTCGTTTCTGAGCTGGCTAAAAACAATAAAGGTGTGTCAGTGTCTCAGCCGGTCACACTTACACACCTGGACTATAAAAGAACAGTTTATGTCCCCCACCCAGAGTGTTTAAAGTCTGTACCTGTCACTGAGCCAGTTCTCCCAAAAGACTGTTTAGCCCCCCAGCCTGATGGCTTTGAAGCTGTGTATGTTCCCCAGCCTGTGTGTTCAGAGACTGTTTTAAAACCACAGCTTGTTCCTCCAAAGACTGCTGCCTTACCTGTTGCCACCCCTGAGGCTACTCCTGCACCTGTCCATGTTCCCAGGGCGGGGCGGCCAGGGCCCGGTCGACCCTTGCACCCATACCAGTTCCTCGGGTGGGGGCGGCTGGCGTCTGACCAGTCCCTGCACCCATCCCAGTTGCCAGGGTGAGGACAGCCGAGACCCAGTTTGTCCCTGCACCCATACCTGTCCCTGTTCCCAAGGTGAGGATGGCCAGGACCCAGTCTGTCTCGGCACCCGTACCAGTTCCACAGGTGGGGGAGACTGGTGTCCGGCCAGTTCCGGTACCCATTCCAGAACCTAGGGTGAGGGTGGCAAGGCCTGAACACCAGCCTGTGTGCCCTGTGCAGCCCCAGCCTGAGCAACCAAATCCTGCTGTGTGCCCTGCGCTGCCCCAGCCTGAGCAACCAGAGCCTGCTGTGTGCCCTGTGCAGCCACAGCCTGAACCCGAACCTGAACCTGAGCTCATGGGTCCCGGGCAGCCTGCCCCTGAATCTGAGCCCGTTGGTCTCGGGCAGCCTGCACCTGAACTGGAGCCCGAACCCGTGGATCCCAGATCCACACCAGAGCCTGAACTGGAGCCTGTGGGTCCTGATCTGCCTGAGCCAAAGAGTCCAGAGCCTAAGGGTCCTTGCAGCTGTCGACGGCCCCCAGCCAAGTTGCCACTGTTGGCCTCCAGAGGGCTTCCTTCGCCACCAATGCCAGCCCCCAGCCACCATCGCCTCCATCACAGCGGCTGGCGTCCAGAGTTCCATCACCTTCATTGCTGGCCACCCAGCCAGCCTCCAGGGTTCCATCATTTCCATCAATGGTCACCCGACCGGCCTCCAAAACTGCTTCGTCCTTGCTTCTAGCCTCAGCTCTTTGGTTCTGTTCCGAGGCCTGGTCGACTCCCTGAACTGTTTTTTCTTTGTTTTTTGGACTTTGCTGCTCCCTGTTTTTTGGTCTGGACTTTGTTAATTCAGTCCATTGCTAGCAATAAAGCTGAATTCTAAGTTCAGCTTCTGTCTGCAGAGTCCTGCATTTGGGTCCTACACTGCCTGCCACACAGCTGACATATGACACGACAGTTTTTAGACACAAATAATTGTGTTACCCTGTCAAATTAACACCGTCTATTAACATCACAGATGTCAGTAACGATAACGTTTGCTGTTTAGATCCAACATTAACATTATCATTTTATTAATATATATAGCCACTAGCTGCTACCTTAATGATGACTTAACAGAAGGCTAATGTGGCTCAGATAAAGGTAACTTTGGCTGCTCCCTTATTTCTACAGGGGTTGCCACACCGGATGCATGTTTGATTTGGCAAAGTACTGGATGCACTTCCTCATGCAACCTTCCCAATCATCTGGGCTTGGGATGGGCACTAGGAGTACACTAGCTTATGACCCCCTGTGGCTGGATTTGTAGCTGTCGAGTAATTGCTAAGAGTCAAGCATCTAATGTTAATGTGCACGGCAGGCAGGTTAATATTTAACCTAGATAACTGTTCAATACTTCAATGTTGTTGAAATGGGAGCTTTACTGACCTCTCGCAATTCCTCCTAAAAAGTTGTTCAGTGTTGTGTCGTGGCAGATGGCTGCCCCTCCCTGAGCCTGGTTCTGCCGGAGGTTTCTTCCTGTTAAAAGGGAGTTTTTCCTTCCTACTGTTGCCAAGTGCTTGCTCATAGGGGGTAGTCTGATTGTTGGGGTTTTCTCTGTATTATTGTAGGGTCTTTACCTTACAATATAAAGCACCTTGAGGCGACTGTTGTTTAATAAGGTGTCCTTTGGTGCTAATGCCTTGACACACTGGCCGTGGCCATATGGGACTGCAGAGAGATTATGGATCTGTTTTAAAGTGGTGGTGCCAGTTGCAGGAGACCACGATTCATGTCCTTTTTGGGAGATTTGTGTTTTACGTGTTCTTTCACTTTGCTTTCACTAGTTTTTTTTTATTTTGCTTTCACTCCTGGGTTAGGTTTAGGCACTAAAATTACTTGTTTGGGTTTTGCAAAAAGACTTTGATTTCAGTTAAAATATGCTCCTTCACAACGTTAACCCTGCACATTGAAAATTTAAGCTTAAGCCTAAACAGTGCTTTAAGTACCTTGAATGTGATGCCAAGGGTCCTTAAAAGTTGGAAATAACCCGGTGCATCACATCACTAACACAAAGAACACCTTATGCATATCTGTGAGGTGCAGAAAGCTTTGACAAAACTGCGGTATTTGACACCCCGGTGTGTGTGTGTGTGAATGGACTGGCCTGACCTGGACAAATGATTATTAGTGAGACCTCCTATTGTGGCTGTGCATATTAATAACTTGAGTGCAACACATGTGGCTAACCACACATTACTAAAGTACTGTATATTATCTGAGGGTGACAATACTGTTATGTCTACTCACAGCGAAAAGATTCGACAAGTGTTTAGCACACATTCTTCAGTGATTCATTGAGTGCACACTGTAGGATGAGGTTTTATGAAGTGTCTGAGATACAGAGGTGATAAATACATTTAGTTTCTATACAGTGGGTTTTATTTTTTACTTTCATGTATTCTTACATGTAATGGGGATTTTGAGCTCAAACCACAAGTCATGAAAAAAAATTGCAGGGGAAACACTGCATGAATTCAGCTCAGAGTTTACAGTTTAAAGCTGTTTTTCTTTCTGTCTTTACCCCAGTACAATTTGTTGAGTCTATGGTCGGGGCAGCAGATGCTTTTGATCTATAACAAAAACAGAATGCGCCACTTTCTACCTGCAATATGTACAGCGTTTAATGACGGATCTGTCAAGGTCTGTATAAGACCAGCAATTATTTAACTGTGTGAATGTCAAAATACTGTTACAGTTCTACACATGACAATAAATAGATCTAGATACTAGGAAAAAGAAACACTTCTGAGTTTTTAACAATGGGAAAACTGGGCACAACGAGTGAAAAGAAACTTGTGAGATTTTTCTCATCTGACAAGTCACCTTGTCAGATGAGAATTTCCTTGGTGTGTGTCTCTGTGTTGAAGGGATGTTGCATGAATGGGCGTTCAGCATTTAGGATTCAAAAGAAAACAGCAGCTCCTGTCTGCATGAAAACCAAGGCTACGGTGCTCTGTATCAAGTGCCATTGTTTTGGTAATAGTAAACCTGGGGCACTTGCCAGGAGGCATTAGTCATTCATCTAACAAGTTCCACAAAGCAAACCACAAAGTGCTCTACTGTTGACTTCCTCCTATTGAATTCTAAGCACATAAGCACATTTTCAAGTCTCTTACAGCAAGGTAACTTTCGGATGACTAGCTACCTGAAACATGGCTGCTATGTTTGCTTATTTGTGCATTTCCATGACAGGACGCTCTTATGGAAGCATGTAGGATTTTAGGAGAGTGAGGGAGAGAATGAAGGGAGAGAAGCAGCGAGGTGGTGGGTGAAAGGCGGATAGGAGGGGATTAGGGCGGAGTGCAATTATTCAGCAGGCCAGGCATACGACATGATCTCTAATTACCCACAAAGCAATGTGTAACCCAAGCCACAGATTAGGCTGTATTATCAGGCTTAATAAAACATGACCATCTCTCAGTTTCACTTGCTTTCCCTGCCCTGCAGCCACAAACACTTGTTACTGGTTGTGACACTCGCAGTGTCTTTGCTAAGTTAGTGACCGCACTGCACTTGTTGCTGTTTAACTGCAGCAATAAATATATTAAAGTGCAAAAGCCCACCCAGGCACGTGATATCTCAGGGTGACAAAAACAGAAAACAGAATTAAAGGGTCCATTCACCCAAATAAAAAAAATATTTATTGTATTAGATGCAAGATACTAAAACATAGTACTTACAAAAACTACATTAAAAATAATTAGGAAAAAACATTTCTTTAAGAAAAAAAGTATATGGCAGAGTTTTTTTAATATAATTTAGGTGAAGCGACGATTTAAGTCATCAATAAAAATCCAAATTTATGGCCCTGTTTTACAATATTAGCACTCTGTCTGTTCTGATGTAAAACTAGTACACAATGCCTTGTAGACCTTTCCATTTGGCTTTAAAGTAATGAACTAGCTTTTTTTAACTTTAAAGGAAAAGTTAAAAAGTTAAAAAAAGTTAAAGTTAAAAAAAGCATGTACTGTGAGGCATCAAACTGCCCAAGAATATATAAAGTAGTTCAAATTAGCACCCCCCTCAGCCAACAACACTTAAATCCCTAACCCAGCTGCCATAGAGTGGTAGGCGGGGTTCACCCTGGACAGGTCACCAGTCTATTGCAGGGCTAACACATGGCCAATTTTGAATAACTAGTTAACTTAACATGCATGTCTTTGGACTGCAGGAGGAGGCCGAAACACCTGGAGAGAACCCATGCAGGTACAGAGAGAACATGCAAACTCCAAACAGAAAGGCTGCAGCAGGCCAGTGTATTCAAACCCATTGTCTTCATGCTGTGAGGCCACAGTGCTAACCACTGCACCACTGTGCTGCCCCTGCTTATATTTCATTAGTAATAATCTTATAATAAGGCAAGATAACAGTGACTTTTGCTACTTTTAGGCAAAATATTGAATTCTTTATTTATGTGAAAAACCTGAATACATCTTTCACCAGCAATGTACACATAAAAGTATGCAAGCATATGCATACGCATATTCTTGCTTGGTTCACATGGGTTGTGCCAGTAAGTGCTGCTTTAGGCTATGGTTTTTCACTACTGTCTACTGTGTTATTAACAATTCTATAAAAAGATCCGCTCAAGTTTCCCTTTCCTGTGTGTTAACAAGTTTGCTGAGCTGCTATGAGGTTGCTGAAGCCTAGTGAACATGTAAACAGTCCTCAATAGCAGTAACGCCACTGACCGTATGTCATAATTTCCAAAATCCTACTTTTCTATCCTCTGTTTGTTTTTCTTAGCGACATCACTCATCAGCATGGCTCACGGCCAGCTTGAGACTAAATAGGTCGACAACACAAAGACAGGGCCTCTTTCTTTAGCCTTCCCTCCCTTTTCACAATCCACAAGCCTCCTCTGATCTTCCTACCCTCTTATTTCTTAAACATCTATCTCTAGCCGTTTCTTTTTCCATAACTCTGTAGCAACTTTTGCATTTTTCTCAGTTTTAGGAAAATCCCATTACCTAAACCAAAAGTGCTGAAAAAAACTAAAAAACTATTACCTCTGTACTTTCTGTTACACTTTGTTTTCTGTCCACTGTAAATGATCGTGGAGCTCATCATTAGCTCTCAAAGAGGAAGAATGAGCCACAGTTTGATTACCTTGGTGGCTCTGTGGGCTCCCACAGTCTGCTTACTGAATTGGACGCAGACGATTACAGCCTTGCACAGGCAATTATATCTGCCTGCTAAATATGTCACACATAATAAACACATGCTCCTGACAGACAAGGGACAAGGAGAAGTAGTCACAGCTGGGGAAATAGAGGAAAGAAAGTAAAATCGTGATCACATGGGTTCATCAACCCTGTCTTCCTCAAGTGGAAACCTCTAACAGTCCAAATTACTGCACGTCAGTGAATTCATGAAAGAAAACAGAGCTCCAATTATGTAAGCCAAAGATCTGCTAGTGAATGGCAACTCTGGAAGAACAAACATTCTTACAGATGGTTTTTCCTCCCGTGAATGAGATGAATCCACACAGATGAGCCCCACAGAGAGGTCGAAATATCTCAAAATTCAAGCTTTACTTTAGAAAGTTTCCGATCATTTCAGTCTGTATGTACAATGATCTGAGTTAATCTGAGTTTGGGCACTCTCCCTTCGGACCACAATTTAATCATGGTACTGACACCAGGCTGGTAATATTTGTAAAGGATATTGAGTCAAAACAAGGGAGGGAAAGAGCCTTAAACCCCTGGCAAGGCACTTATATCATGGCCTATGCTGTTTGCACAGGACATACCTCAGGAAGCTGAGACAACTGAGAGTGTTTGTCCAGCTTTCAGCCTCCTCTATGCGCACATACATGCACTACATACAGCACAGTACATACATAAATCACATAATGTACATTTTGTTTATATGATCGTACATATTAACTGTATGTGGATACAGACTGTAGATCTGTACAGTACATACACACAGTACATATGTAGAGTATAAACATATGTACATGCATTCAGTGATTAAGTAAATACACACAGGCTTTAAATCGCGACTAATCAGGATATTATTTTATTATTTCAACCAATTACGATAGATTTTATATCTATGTAAAATCTATTGTAATTGGCAAGACCACCAGGACCAATAAAGGTTTAAATGTCTTGCCCAAAAACACATAGATGTATGGACAGGAGGAGCTGGAGATTGAACTGCCAACCCTGTGATTAGTGAGCGACCCACACTACATCCTGAGACAAAGTCAAAAAGCCACATTTACACAATGTCACATTTACACTGATGTAAAAGTAGGAAAATAAGTAAATTTTCAAACGGCCAGAGAGCAGGAGGAATTTTTACTGGATGCACAACTTAACTGATTAAATGCCTAACTATTTAATCATTTCGAGGCACTTTCTGTGCTCCTTTACATTTTTTTCATTGTAGCTTTTCCAGCTGAAACAACTGCAAGTTTATGAAATACAATCCCCCAATGAACTCTGGTCACCAATAAAGATAGACAGATAAACAGACCACACTCCCACCCTACACGTCTTCTAAATGTGTTTTCAGCCATTAACAAACATAATCAACATTTAACTAAACACCCAGGGGCCTACTCTGCAGCAGGTGCTGGCTCTGTTTCTTTTTCTTTCTCCTTCTTCTGCCATAAGAATAAGAATGCCATCGCACTGCCCCATGGGAAGGCCCGGGCAGACAAATGTAAGCACACTACAGCGGGGCGGCTGGTCTTAATTATTGTAACAGACGCTGAGGGGGATGCACTGGTGCCCACAAACGAGAAAGTAGCTTAGTACTGCCA
>VUQS01007309.1:53449-74521 GCA_015108495.1 Heterochromis multidens
GGGGGGAAGGAGGGGGGGGGGGGGGGGAGAAGAGGGGGGGGGGGGGGGGGGGGGGGGATGGGATGGGATAAAATCCATCAGATTTGATGGCATGGTGATGTAGATAATGTTTTCTCTTTTTAGCTCAGCTCACAGAAAAGAAGGCAGAACACAAGCACTTTCACTCTCTCACACTCTGTGTTTTGAATGAAAGGGAGCACAGTGTACCGAGTTTGTGCATCTAACATGTCTCTTTGTGCACAAACACTGTGCCCTTATACCTATCCGAATGATTGCCCCACCATTATGTGATTTAATGGTGAAAAAAAAAAACAAAAAAAACAACAACATATACTCTTAATCCTGCTACAGCACTGTGGCAGAGGATCTGGGCTTATACTCAATGGTTAAAAAAAAAGAAACACAATTATTCAGTTTCTCATCTGTTTGCACAAATAGGGCAGAAAAGCCTTAAAAACTGCTCAACGCTACGGTAATTTGCTGCAGAGAAACATTGGAAAACAAATGTGTTCAGGAAATGTAGATGGGTTTTTAAGGTCTGAAAGCCACAGCTGCTTGGCAAGCAGGAACTGGCTCCTTTTGTCTTTTATCTTCTTCTGTAATGTGCACAGGTGCTGCTTAATTCAATTGGAGAACGTTGCCATGGTTTTACATTAATATATTTCCATGTTACCATTACGACTGTTGTCATGGAGATGATAGGACCTATTTGAACTGAAAGCAGTGATGGTTTTATGGGGGTTCTGCTCTCTCCCTCCTCTCTCTCTCTCTCTCGCTCTCTCTCTCTCTTTCACTTTTTTTCTCATTCTCTCAGTCTCTCTCTTTCATTTGGTTGCTCCATGTCAGGTCACATGGTATGCAGCCAGATTTAAGGCTTGACTTCACTGTTCATTTCCCCCCTTTTTTACTGCTTCTAACTTAGCATTGCTGGAACAGAAGATGCATTGCAATCGTACCTGGCAACCAACACACTGAGGGATAAAACACAGTTCTCATTTGCTCATATGGGACTTTCACAGCACTGTTTTCTTCTGCTGTGATGCAAAAATCATATCCAGTATTGTACTTATATGACAATGAAAAGAATCTTCTCTAATGTTCCCACTGACTTTCATTACCATTGAACTCGTGTTGACTGAATTTCTGTTGAATCCCACGGAAAATGCTTATACATAAAAGGTACAAAGGTTGGGTTGCACTGGAAATGGAATTTGCTCAAAATTAGAACAACTATATACAATGCAGACATTTTTTTGAACATAGTCTACTACAAACATCTAATCGAGACACGGTTATTCCAATTAAAGTAATTGCACACTTTCATAAAATCAATACTGCTCCCTGGAACCGTAATTGCTTCTTTCAATCAATTTGATGCATTTTCTAGAACAAAAGGCAAAGCAGGGGTATTCAATTTACTCAAGCATACCAAAGTTGATGGAATGCTTGTATTGGCTATTAAGGCATTGCTTGTTTTCTGCTTCTTCTTAAGGATGCCAGTGGAATATCTTCAGAGGCAAGTTCAAAGTCACCTTGTTATCTCTGGATTTTGTCTTCGATACCACTGTAACTCATTATATCTGCACGCACAAGAGGAGAAACATATTAGTACCCTGGTACCTTTCTGAAATGAGATGCAAAATGTGCCACAATATGCAATAACTTTGTTGAAATCGACCTTAGTTTCAGTTAATGAATGTACTCACACATAAACACACACAGACATATATTCACAGACTTACTCACACCTTGAAGGTCCAAATGAATACAGAGAAAATCTAACAAAAGCACCCATGAGAAACTGGGCTATACTGACAGCTTTGATCCATCAGCAAACCATGATGCAAAGCAAAGTCAAATGTGCCCTACTTTTCTTTGCATTGACTGCACTCAAAACATTTTTCAGAATTTTTACACATACAGTATTTTAGGCTGCTCCTCCCTCTCAGTACTGTTTGGAAATGAAGTAAGTTAGAATTAGAAATGGGTTACAGTCTGTCTCTCTTCTTCTCACTCTATCTCAGTCACACACACACACACACATGCATGTGTGCACATGTACGCACACACAGAGAGAAAAAAAACAGAAAAACCCATGTTTAAGGCACTGCAATTTTTCCCTTTTCTGAATTTCATTCCTTTTTTTCGGATAATGAAAAATGTCGGATATGAAACTCCGGACTCGCAGCGCAGCACCCAGCTTTCTGCTATTCTTATACAAACACAAAGTGACAAGATGGTTACTCTCTCTGCACACTGACAGTTCATTCCAGACTAGGAAAAATGTCAAAAATGTTTAGTCACGGCTGAGTGGACTTAATTACCATCCTCTAGGCTGCCTCAGAACTCAGTGCCACTAATGGTCCCGAGCTACAGATAAAATTCCATTTACAAGAATGTTTCAGCCACAAGATCTGATTTGGCCAATATGAAATATTTACTTTGATGTAATTAAAGTGACAATGCTTATCACCCATCGTGGCCCCAAAAAGAAGGGACTGCCCTGTTTAGATAAATATAAAAACAACAATTGTTGGTCTTTTAGATCAAGTTGAGATTAAATTTCGTTTTTTTTGTGTCTGGAGATAACTGGAATAGTGTGAACTTTAATGAATATTTGCATACACTGACAATCTGGGTCTTAACAAGGTTACTTACAGAGATAAAGCTAGCAATATTTTAAGGAACCCTAAAGATAACTTATTTAGATTAACGAGTTATGAGAAAATTTTTTTTAAAAGTTTTTATTTAACTTTATGTGGCACATAACAATCTAATAGCTTAAAGGTTAACATTAAGGTTAACTAATATTTTAGAGACAACACCAGTTTGGAGTTACTGCTGTCCCTTCCAAATGATTGACAGCGGTTCTAGTTAACTTTAACATTCAAACCTAAAATATTAATATCTTCTGGTGATCTTCAGCAATGATAAATGATACACTTTAGTTGTTATCTTGGACAAAATTTTACAAATTTGCTTGGCTTTTAGAAAACTATGTTTATTTTCTGCCAGGAACTCAACGCAAGCAATATTTAATGTTTAAAGTGTAATCATTATGACATCCTGCTCAGTCAAGTATTAAGATGCTACCTCATCACTGACAGAAAACGTGATTTGATTTATTCATTGCAACAGGAAATCTCAATCAAACAACATCAAATGTTTATGTAAGTCTTAACCATAGGCTGAATGTAAAAGATGGATGTAGACACAATGACTTTCTCCATTAGGCAGCAGGAGTGACCAAGTTTGGACCAGTGTGTGGACTGCTAAGTTATTAACTAGGGATAACAAGGTTGGTTAGCAAGTACATAAATAAAATTTATGGGTGTATCGCACACATACAGAGATGCTTGCTCTGTTGTGATAAGTAAAATACTTGATACTAGTAAAGTAGGGGATTTCAAAATGGATAATTAGTCGCTTTTGGAGCACAGACACTATAAAACGTGGACACAGATTCCAGGTTGGAAAAATGAGGCCCGTGCGAAAGTGCCTAAAAATGTACATGCTATCTGAAGGCCACCAGATGGCGATAGCTTTTGTTGCAAAAAGATTTTCAGTTCTATAGAACGCTATTGGAAAACGGCTTACTGTCTTGACCTCTGTAAAGATTTTCCTGTTGAGTTTATGGGCTCATATATCATTAATATTGAATAGTAAATGAAGTATGTTTTGTAAATCTTGGTAATGCCATATTTCAAAATGGAGGATTATCTGTGGTATGAAACCCACAGCCAGACCCGCTCCTCCTCGTCACCAGTGTTGGAGTCATTACTAAAAATAAATAAATAATGTATTACAGATTACTTGCTACTTTTCTTAAAAGTTTTTCTTTCTATCCACCCAGCGTGCAGATAACTGAAGAATCTTTGTACCACAAGTAACAACATAATTGTAACTGAATTTGACCCACTGACCTACTCAAGACTTGTAAGAACATTCATTCACAACAATGTAGTCTAAACATAAAAATAATGTATTTGGTTTAAATTTGTTTTTGAGATACCTGTCTCTGAGACTCCTGCCACCACAGCAGTAGCATCTCCTTGCAGAATAATTATTCCTGTTGTCCTGGATAAATAACTTTCTTTAATGTGCATATTTTAAACTGCTCACAGTGTTGTACACTGCTTTAGAAAGTTTGATATTTTTAAGCTGAGACCACTGCAAATTAGATTGCACTCATATCAGTTATATTGGTTGAAATGTGAGAAAGATGAATAGATCATCTCTCTCAAAAAAAAGAGAGACATGTTAAGCATGTTAAGCATGTTCATCCTGTGACGACCACAAATGCTTGTAAAAATATTTGAGATATATTTTCACTGAGATTCACTCTCAACCAAAATGAGGGACCAAATGGCCGACTGTAAAAAAGAACGTTGTGTTTAATGGTAAAAACCACAAGAAGCTCCTGTTGTGACACTCACAGCTGAGCTGCTGTATGGGCCATTGTACCTCTCCTCATCCTTCCTATCCATCATGAGAAAATGAGTTCATGTGCATTGCTGCTAACATAATGTTCTTAAAAGGCTGGGAGAATGGCTCACCTAACATGCAAGATGGCACAATAAAGAAGAACCCACTGACATTAATGAAAATGTATATCATTTAAAACTAGTGAAGGCAATGGCTAAGTGGAAGACAGAGCGTTATTTATTATTAATAAATGCCTGAGTGACTGGCTGTTGATGGCATGAGCTATTTTAATACCATCCCTGTATAGCTGGTGGTCTTTGTTGCCATGTTTTTCTTCAGTTCCGTTGCTTGTTGGAGTTGTCGGCTTGATATCAAGTATTTTTGGATAATTCATGTGACATGTCTGTGGCCAAAAATGAGGTGTTTTCATTGAAGATTACAGCAACAGATATTTTAAGATCTGTGAGTATCAAGCCTACATTAATTTGTTAGACAAATTCAAGTTGAAATTTTTTTTTAAAAAGAGACCAGTTAAAGGAGGCTCCAAGGTTGATAGGTTGAAACTGGCTGTGCATATTAAAACTGCCACTGTAAGGTATATGGCAAAAGACTTAATAACACATTGATCTTTACATACAAATGTGCAGAATAGATGTGATTTTTATTCAGTAATAATATATAATATTATTTATAAAAATGCATAATAATAAATGTCAAAAAGGTATAAAACAGGTATATATCTTATACACTGTGATTTCAATTTTTCCTCAGTCCTAGTTTTATAGCCCATATTTACTTCAGTAAGACTAATATGCAAACCTTCCTCCTTACACCATCTTCATCCTCCCTTCATCCCTTCCACCCTGCTCTCCCTCCTCCCTCATCTCCCTCAGTTTGTAACCTGAATACAGTAGCGCAGTGGACCAATCGATCACAGGGAGTCCTTTTTTTTCTTCCCAGCAATTTTCCTCTGAGGAAAGGGGGAATAATGTGAGCTAACAGTGTGGAAAATCAATGCTCCACTGGCATAGAATAACTTGGAGTCTGGCTGGCAGAGAGTACTGGGCTCCATGAGGCCAGTTTGAGTGATAAAGCCACCCCACGTCCCGTCTCTCATCCTGCATGATATGCAGCTGCCCCTGCAGAGCTACACTCACTCTCAACAGTAGGTTAACAATTTTATTCCCCAAATCCTGTGGATTTATAAGGTGTACACTTACGCCATGAGGCTTTGAGTGCATAATGGGTGTGTGAGTGTGGCTGTTTGTGTATCAGTATTTTCCTATATGCTTTCTACAAACCAGAGCTGTATGTAACCTCTAACATGTAAATCACTTTGACCTGTTGGTGGCCCAGTCATTACAAACCCATGCTGTGCAGCCATACTTTGTTCAAAGCCAGAGAGCTTTAAAAAAAATCTATAAAAGATAAAAAGTATCATAAAAAAGTATCATAATGTGAAAATATGGTACTGTTTTATGCCAAATAATTTTTTTTATCAACATATTTTTATTAGCATGCCAAATAAGTCATGCTGATAAAAATTTGTATAAATGATGCACAAAAATTTGAATCTGGTGAAATGATGCAACCATTAAAAGATTTTGGGGTTTAACAATATCTTTTACTCTAAACTTGAATAAAGAGCTGAAACAAGCTAGTGCTGTCAGACAGTTTGGAATATGAAGATATTTTTCAGTCTTAAGCAAAACATAATAAAAGGGGAAAAAAATGTTTTTTTTAAAGTATCCCCAAAACTGAGAGAAAAAAAGATTTCAAACTAAGTCAGTATGAACCATTTATGTAGAGCGACATGTAGACAGTCACTGACAGTCAACACTCACCATGTATGTACAAAGTTTGGGCACATGTAGCACTGCAGGATGGCATTGTTTCAGTTTGTGAAAAGGTTTCATAATCAACAAGAAACTGTTTGACACCCTGTCATTTTTCATAACAGTATTGCCACAGGTACACCGCAAAGTGTGCTTGTCTGCCTATATGTGTGTGTCCTTTCAGTGGTATGCAATCCTTTCTTAAGCAACCACCCACACTGACCCAGGCAGTCTCAAACCTGCTGATGTTGCTTTTAGTAAAGTTAGATAAGCCCAGAGAGAGAAGAAAGATTAAATGCGACCTAAATTCAGATAGATAGATAGATAGATAGATAGATAGATTGCCAGGTAAACACAAAAGTTTTAATGTGATGTAGCTGGTTGAAGAAAAAGCTCAAGAAAGCTCATGCATATGATTTTCTACAACACAACATAATTAAGAAAGTTGCTGGTCTCTTCATTAGGAACTGCATGTTGTAACAAAGCATGGATCCGCATGGGAGACACCAGTCACATCTCGTCTTGCCAATTACACTTTGCATGATTCCTCCCCCAAATTAGGATGAGCCAAGATGGAAAATGATTCTTGGCATGTCGTGGGCCCTAATTATCCATTGAACAAATGGAAATATCACTGATGTTGTGTTCTCAATCCAACCGTAGACAGAGAGCAACAAAGCACTCTGACAGCTTTTTGGCTTGCAGAATAAAAATGTAAGATTGCCGAGAGCGGCATGTTGCGATGAGCAGCCTGAGAGCTTAAATACATACCTTGTCATTAAAATTGTATATGTGGTTGATGCAGATTTCTAACTTCATTTTTTTCTGATAGGTTAACATGGTCTGATGATCAACATGACAAGGATATAATGAATGCTAAGCTCCTTGGTGCTCAGAAGAGACAACAACCTTGAAAAACAAATAGCATTGTATTGCAAGAAGTTTTTAATTGTGCTATTGTATCTGAAGAGCAGAACTTGAATCTAGAATATACTCCTGTGTGAACACAGGAAAAAAAAAAAAACACAACCTCTCAAACACAGACTGGAAGAAGAAAATATCACCCATGGAATTTCCAAGCATCACTTCTATAGCAAGACGTGAGCAGATCTCAGCAGTTACCTCCAAACACTTGTTATTCACAAATATACACCACAATGAGACAAATATTATTTTAAAAGAAACTTTAGATATGTGGTGCATCTGCAAATTTGACTTTATAGGAATAGCAGTGAAATAACATTACCATAAGCTTGGTGCAATGCATGCATAATAGATTGTTGTTTTCACTCTGCATATGGTAGGAGCTGGATTCGCTTCAAAGTGCACCAAATTTGCATGATTCGATGTGAGGGATTCTGGGATTAGAGAACACCACTTCCTCCCCCCACCCTTCTTTCACTCAGCTATAGAAAGGTATCACATTCCCACAGATGGTGGGGAACATTGTGAAAATACCACCATTATGATACAAAAGAGCAAGCACAGGAAACTAAGAAAATTAAAAAAATAAAAAATAAAACAACACTTTTTTCTTTGTCATTTTCATTATGTGATACATGTTTTTAATGAATACTAACAGGTTTCGGCATCAACTTTGTAATTTCTTTTTGTTCCGTTTTGAAATAATATTTTGCTGAGATTTCTAAAAACTCTGGTCAAAGATGAGAATTTTTACTCCTGCCTGCAAGTTTTGAGACTTTTAAGATGTTGTGATTGAAAAGGAAAGTGACAGCTCTTACATGTGCCAGAACAGACCAGCATCAACACATGACACACTTCTGTACGGCTGCTTGTTGCTGACATTCTTCACCCTTGTCTACAATCACTTAAAAATGACAGAAAACAGAGAAAGCAAAAGAAAAGCCTGTTTGACTGTAGACAAGCCCCAGAGGCTGTTTCTGAACACTGTCTGGCAAACAAGAACAAAGTGATTCACAAAGCATTAACAGCACTGAGAGCTGTGGTATTTATGAAAAAGCAAATGGCACAAGAGAAGTGAACTGCTTCCTTACAACACTTGTGAATTATTTTCTCTTTTTTTTTAGCTGCCTGTTGTCTTGTCTTGTGTGATTTTAGCATTATGCTTTCCTAAAAACATGAACTGAAGACATATGTCACAGGCGACGGGGGTTTTGAAGGTAGTATGCACTTTTATGCAAATTGCATGTCCATCAGTGATGAGCAGTTCCTCTTCTCACTGGATAACCTGATTATAATTTAGATCAGGGTGTCCATCTGTTAGGTGAGCACCCACGCAAGGCGTCATGCATATAGGATGAATGAAACCAATGCATTTTCCCCCAATTTCTTCCTTAGAAACAATGTCAGTGAAGGTTTTGTTTACCATCTATTTCTGTTCATTTGTGACATTTTGGTGAAAACCAGATAGATTTACACTGAGATGACAGAGGGTGTATTGTCTTCTACATTAAAGCAATAGACAAAGATTTGTAATAGTCAGACAGGATTTTACAACTCCTGAAAGTTGCCACTGACAAGTATCATCTGTTACAATGACTTAAAGGCAGAGCAGAAAGATTGTTTTGACAATGAAAAGTAATCTACCAGAAATTTGTGCTTGCATGTATTTGACTGGCTGATGCAGTTGTGAGATTACATCACACTGCAGCCTAGTATAACTTGTTGGATGACCTTACCTTGTTTTAGCGGAGCCCCCTGCTTTGGGAACCCAACAACATGAGAACACAGGTGCCTAATAAATGAGACGGCTGTCAACTGGTCTGACCAGTGTAGTCTACTACTGGCTTTGTGAGGCTGAGCAGGGGTGTAGCACAACATTCTGGGCCCCATATATAACTAGTCTCTGTGGGCACCCTTCCTATTATGATCAATAGCTCTCACACATTTTTGAAAAGATATTAAAAATAACTGAGCAAAGCTGTAGCGCTTATTAAGGTAACCACTAAAGTAACTAACTGGTCACACCACATAAACAAGTAGGAACAGCCTATGATGTCAGTACAGTTTCACTTGTAGTCTACAATTATAGTGTGATTCTTTTTGCAGCACTGGGAATCACACAGTTACTCACAATGCAGTACTCAGTGATTCTGCTATTCTGTAATACTCGGTACACTGAAAGGCAGTTACATCATGATATCTGTGTAACTGAAGAAGAAAAAAAAATCTAAAAAGGCATTTATTCACTGCATTATGTCAGTGTGAGTGTATTATTATTATCATTAGTCAGGTTTAATGTGTAAATATTGATATTTTTCTTACTTCTACCTTTCATTCTGGTTAAATGATGTTTGCTTGCAGCATCGTGCTGAAAGGAAAAAATGTCTTCATTTTTATTTAAGTATTTATTGTGATCAAGATATTAAATAATGTTAAAAACAAGTTCCATCTCAGTTTTGTAAGCCCTACATTGGGGAACTGCTTCCAATAGTACCTAATAGAAGACCACTTAATAAGATTTCCCTAGATTCATGTTTTATTTGCACTCTATATCTTTTAAGTACAATTGCCCTGTTTGAATAGTTCAAAAAGTAAATGGCAGCCTACTGTCGAGCCTATTTCTACCAAAATTAAATCATATAAAAAATAAAAAAGGTTCCGTTTTAATTGAGTTAAAATTGGAATCATTCTGCTCCTCAGTTCTCGAATTATCTGGCCTACTTTGAACGCTTTGAAAATGAAGGTCCTCAAAAGATAAAAAAAAAAAAACCCATAGGTCGTTTGACCAAGCAGCTTATTAAAACCTTTTGTTATATTAATAATTTCTGCTGGCCTTTTTGCCTGGTCTGTCTTTAAAAAGAGATTTTTAATCTCAATGAGACTTTTACCTGGATAAATAAAGGATATGTATTTCAAAATTAAATGGCCTGTAGTGGTTGTGTGAATGACTGTATATAAAATGCACTTTTCACTCTTGTAACCTAGAAAATGGAGATTTCCAACACGTGTTTAATGTTGTAAAAGACTTCATTTTAATCAAACCTGCCTTTAGCTAATGTTTACCTAAACCTAAGTAGTTTTATTACAGCGTTTGAAAACAAACATAAACACTGAATGAATATGACATTTTCAGACATAAGACTCTAACCCCAGTCATCTGGTAGAAAGTTATGTGTGGTTGTATCTTATTAGATTTAAAATAAAAAAATCAATGATACCAAACTACCTAGCTTACTGGTAAAAGTGATAAAAAGTGAGATGTGTTGCTCCAAAGCTGAACAGTTCCTACCACAAGGTCGGCGGCACCTCAGGCAGTAACTTGGTAACATTCTTGGTGGCTTGGTTTCTAAACCTCATGGCCGTGTTTGTCGTGATGTTAAGCTTTGCTGTGTTGCCAGATATAATGAATCTCCAGCTATCATGCTGGATTTCTGGCTGGCTGCCTAGCTCACTCCATTGTTAAACTATGTTTGTATGGTCACCTTTTAGTTTTCCATTAGTTTACTGTGTTTCTTTCTCGCTCTCCTTTTTTTTTTTTTTTGGTTCCCTGATTTCCCATTCTTAGGGAGAGACATGACTTTGTCACAATGCACATCTGCAGTTGCTCAGCCTGTTTAGCTGCATTCAGGAAAGAGTCCCAGTTTCCAGTGTAGGGGTGGACTAATTGAATTGATGTTTGTGGTATCTTTAAAACATTGCATTGTAAAATTTCAACAGCAAAGGACCTGTCCGAGCAATGCTGAATAATTCACTGAGTGCACTCAGCGGGGACTATTTCTTTGGAAGAAAGAGGCTCAGATCAAAACTGCACCACATGTTGCTTGAATCTCAGTCATAAATCTCAAAACCTGATTACCACTTGAAGTAAGTGTTTTTGATGCAACTTTGGAGACCTGAACTTTTAAAATCCAATTAACATCTGTCATTTAATGGCTTCTTTTTAACCACCGCGTGCCCACTGTTATCCCAGAGTGTCTTTTCCCTGCTTTACTGATAGAACTTCTGTAGAGCAGTTATTATCTGTACTATTTTGGATTAAAATTCGTTTGATCAGCAAACCAAAGATTTTTTTTTTTTTTTTAATCTACAGGTGACACATCTTCCATTGGTTTCAGGGATAATCTGGTTCTCTACAGAAAAAAAAAAAAAAAATATATATATATATATATATGTACTGTATATATATAAAATAAAATCTCCCCCTTGCAGGTGAAACTGAGTAGCTGACAGAAGAAGAGACGAGATGTTGAAGTGTGTCCTTCTGGCAGCTGGTGGAGGATCAAGTCTTGTGATGCCCCTGACCTAATATGGCTAGGTCTGGACTATCAGCTGAGAATCAGGTGCTTACTAAATATTTAGGAGGATAAAGACTTCCTGCTGGGCTGAGGCAATCATCATAAGGCTTGGATCAGGGCTTCTTTTCCATCTCTATTTCTCACACTGCATACAGCTCACTCGTGTGTCCTTGTTCTCTACCAGCATTGTCTTCTGTTCTGCATATGATCACATCTACTGTAGGCATCCAAGAGATTTTGTGTGGGAAGTCAGGATTTTGTGTGGGAAGGAACATTTAAAAAAAACAAAAAAACAAAACAAAACAAAGGGTTTTGGTTCTCTGAGAGGACTTCGAGTTTTCTTTGAATGCTTTAAATGTGATTGGTATGAACCATGTTGATCATTTCCAGTGGTTAAGTCTTTATTGTTAATAAATAATATTAACAAGATAATTCAGTATCTTGATGCTGAAGAATATTTATTTCACACTTGTTTGTCTACGTACTTGGCTGATGGCTTTGGCATGTATACGGTAATTTTTTAAATGTTAAATTAAGTGTTCTGAACCAAAATAAACCCAAAATAAATCATGAGGCAATCTAAAATTTCACAGGCCCTGTTGAGTCAGCTTTGGTTACTCTGATTTTTAAAAATTAATTACATTTTTAAGTATCCGTTATCAAAACTCATGACAATTTGCACATTTTATGTCTCTTGCACAAATGTGGCAAAATTACTAATTAGCTTCCCCTCCAAATTTCAACAAATTATCCCTCGCACTATGTGTCTGCTACATGTGCAAAATTCAGTAGCCAAATGTAACCTCCCCTTCGATCTACAAAAAATCCTCCGAGGAACCATACCCTAAACAGGAAGCATGTGGTCGCTTTTAATTTACTGTGTAATCTGCCACAGATTTTGCATTTCAGAAGTGTTGTACTCTAACAAACTCCTGCAGTTTAATCAATAACATCGATATCTTGTGCAGTCATTCAAATCTAAAGACCTTCGTGATGCTAAATTGTGATGCTTCTCATTTTTGTTAAGCCATGTGTCCTGACAAGAGGAGTGAGATCCCCCGGCTCACCACCATACATGATTAGTGAACACAAAAAGTAACACTTGGCCTTATATGGTCTGGGATCTAACAGTCCCTAGCAGCATGTTTACGGTATTTCTATTGTAATGCTAATATTCAGTTATAGTCATAGTGTCACCTACTGGCAACAGGAAAATGCTTGTTATAAACTTTGATGTAGCTGCATCCACATTTTTCAGGCCGAAATGGTGCTTTCTAAAGAAAATGTTCAATTTTTCACTGAATGCCATTGCCCTGGTAGCATTGCAGGTTCTGAGTATTTAACCATGAAACAGGAAAATTATATTCAGGGTCTATAAACTCTTAAAACTGGGAACATGCACCTTTAAACATCACGTTGTAGTTGCAACACAGTGTACATTGCTCAAATTGTTCATGCTTAATGAGAGTTTCAGCCTATACACATAACTGAGTCACTGTCATGGCACCTTCTACAGTCAACAGGAAGTCATCCGATTTCTGCTTTGATATGGATAGACACAGAGCAGGCAGAAACAGGCAAAGCAGTTGAGAGACTATGGATGACATGCCTCAAAGGACCAGGCCACAATTGAATCTTGGCCAAGTAAGGATTCAGCCTTGATTTGCTCTATCAGTTGAACTACGAGGCTTCCCCCAAATATATTACTCCTCTGTGTAACATTTGATAAAAGCCCAGGCCTGAAGACATCCACATGACCATAATTAACCCCCACCCCCCACCCCGTTACTGGCTGCATAGCACCCTGACACAAATGAAGGTAAAAGGGCCCGATTATTCCTGCTTGCCATTTTAATTCTTTTTTACTTTTTTCTGAGTATGTAGCTGAATCTTCACTGATTAAATTCTACCATAAATGCTTCTGCTCAATGAAATGCAAGCAATTAAAGTAAAAGCCTGATCAAATGGTGGCTCACCGTCAGTCAAATAAGGTGACATGTAATTGAAAATGCACCCTTTCTCTTGCTCTCTACTGCCCCTGTAATATGAATCCATTTAAAAACAGATCAAGTTTCCTTACTGGAGGAGAGTAGATGATACTTAATCAACTAATTGACACAACAAAGACCTTTTCAAATGTGTGTGTTCAGTAACATCTGGTCCTTCTCATGTTTAAGGCTAAATTATTTACCAGCCATAGCATTCAGTGTTTGGCATCCAAACTAATAACAACTCAACATTTCAGCTACTGATGAAAGTGTCAAGCAGCAAAGGTTAAAAGGTTAAACTGAAGTAAACCAAAGTAAACATCGTGGCAGTGTAACTGATGTAAAATACAATTTCTCTTTGTAAATGCGATAATAAACATACTGGCACCTTCTGCAAAACTGATCTTTGTGACAAAAAGAAAAAGAAAAGCCCAAAACTTTAGTTTCATTGATCGGCTATAGTATTAAATGTTATTACTCGTCAGGCTTTGTAGATCAAAGGTAATTATTCATAATTCACCTTTCCAAAATCTGGTGGTGTCGCTCTGAACTACAAAAGGAGCAAAGAACACAGAATACAATTTAATGGATTACCATTCTGCCTGTGCCTTATGACACAATGACACAATTACCTTAAAGCTTATTTTCAAGGCGGGCAAAAGAGGATTGGGTGACAGAAAAATATGGCGAGTAATGCTCTCTGTTGCATTTAACTTTGACAAACTTACAGGCTCAAGGCATTAACTGTTACCTACTCGTTTGTGTCGTGCTGCAGAGAAGGAAGGGCCCTGTATACTGTAGCTACAGGTCATTGTTGGCCAACAGATGAACTAAGTGACAATAATTGAGTTAAGAGGGGAAACAAATGATGTCACGAGCGCATGAAGTGGAACGAGTCGACTGATTTATTTTTCAAAACAATACATGCCAAAGCAAATCAGTTTTATTAGGAGGTATACGGGGGTGGGGAGTCAAACTGTAGCTTTAATTCACTCAGCTTCAGTACAGCTCCAGCATAAGCAAAAAGTTGCTTTATGTGTGACTGTAGCAGGGCAAAGATTGCAAAATGAGGGAGTGGTGTCGAAAACATTTATATGAACCACTTAAAAGGCAGAACTATGATTATCTCTCACTTTTACTTAAGCATTACAGTATTATCTGCACAGTGTTTTAGTAAAAGTACTCTTAAAGCTGAGCATGCACTTTTAGAATATTACATTATATTACTGTATTGTTACTGTTGCCTTAACATTAAAGCAGCATTTCCTGTTGCTGCTGGTCCAAAAAAATATTATTAATTAATTAATTTAGCTACTTTGAATACTTGGGGTATTAGAGTATGAATTGGTAACAAGCAAGAAAAAGAAAAGGAAATTAAAATTAAAATACCGTTGTTGAGAAACTGATTTTTAATGGTCATTAAATACAGCATATACATAATATTTATATTTACATAAGAGTTCTTCTTCATATGATTAACTGTAAAATAAAACCCTTTTCAAAATGCTTCCTACAGTGCTGTGCAAAAGTCTTGGGCCACCCCTCAATTTTTTATATTTTGCTTCCAAGGAGCCAGACTTGTTGTAATTTTTTAAAGTGGTCTTGAGCAAAAGTTCTCCAGGCTCTCTGAAAGTCTTTTAAAGTTTTTCTTTGGACATTGGCTGCTTTTTCACTCATTTTCAGTCCAGTCCTTGTACCTGACCATTTTCAGAGGAATGTTTTTTTTGTTTGTTAAGCCACTTAACACTGACCTATGAATCATTCAAGCATAAAAAGGTTCCTAACTCAAGGGATGAATCAGTATCTACACATAACAAACAACTTACCAAAGTATCAACTTTAAAACGTACCTTTAGGCTGTTACTAGAGTTATTCATTCCCATTTCTTTAGCTGAATCCATGAAAAATGCCGAAGATAACACAGTTTGACAGACATAAAATAGTATTTTTGCACCAACAAGTTGACTCCCAAAGAGCTCTTAGCTGAAAACTTGGCATATCTTGGCAAGTGTGTTCTTAAAAAATGTGAGGAAACTGGACGAGTGGAGGACAAAAAAAGAACAAGTGGCAGGCCTGATCCATCTACTGTTCACTGAAGCCTCGTCAGAAATGGTCTCAGTGGAAGGGTGGCTGTCAAGAAGCCATTCTTAAGGAAGGGAAACAGGGAGAAAAGGTTGAGGTATATTACACAAGCCTGAAAATCATTGGCAACAGGTCTTATGGAGTGATAAATCCAAGTTAGTATGAGGAGGTCAGGAGAGAGGTACAACAGTAAGTGTCTACAACCATTTGTAAAACACAGTGGAGGCTCAGTCATGGTTTGGGCATGTCATAGTTTTAGCCAATGGTGTTGGAGATCTTGTCAAAATTGAAGAAATTATGAATGCAGTCAGAAAGTATAGTCAGATTTTGATGTACCATACAATACCATCTGGAAAGCGTCTGATTGGCAACGGCTTCATTTTTCAGCATGACAGTGATCCCAAACACATTGGCATATACCTGGATAGAAAAAAACACACCTAGATAGAACACATCAGTCATTGGCCTCCCCAGAGCCAGTTGAAACAGTGTGAGATCATCTTGACAGAGAACGGAACAAAAGGCAGCAAACATCCAAAGAAGAGTTTGAATGTCCTTCAAGAAGTCTGGAGAACTATTCCTGAAGACTACTTAAAGAAATGACAAGAAACCTGCCTAAGAGAGTTCAGGCTGTGTTGAAGAATAAAGGTGGTCATACCAAATATTGACTTTCAAGCTTGTTAGAATTGTACAAACTCTGTTTTTGTCTTATATACTGTAATTCCATGTATGTTTGCATGTTTCAATAAATTGCTGCACCTATTTCCCATTTTCCTAGCAAAATATAAAGAAATGGGGGAGGCTCAAGACTTTTGCTATACTTCCATGCATCACTGATTCTGATTCTGGTTCTGGTAACTGGACTAAGATGACTTTAATTTAGAAACCCTCTGTTTTTTTTATGGTGATCAGACACTGCACAATGATTTTGTAGCATTTTATGCAACTGCTGTCTCATAAAACAGATAAAGTACACACTTCTTCTAAATGCACTAATATACAACACAGGTTGATAGTGTCACAGTATCATCTGAAAGAAGAGCACTAATGATGTGAAATAGGACTGAAGGACATGTTGAGTTGTTGACATTCAGCTGCAGGAAACTCAGTCCACTCCAGCGTGGGGAAAAAAAAAAACAACAGAGGAATGATTAAAGTGATAAAGGTTCTGTCTGCTCTTGTGCTTTATCTGACTGATAACTTCACAGAAGAGATACTAATTGCGCTCAGGATGAAAGTGGCCACAATTATATCCATATAATGGCACAGATGCATCCATTTCAAAGAGAGGTTGCAACTTAAGATGAAGTTTGCTTGATTAAGCCTGAGTGGAGGGCTTTTGTTCCTGCATGTTTACATTTGACTGTTTGAGATTTCACATGCAACTATTTTGGTTTTATGAATTTGTATGCAACTTGTAACAATGACTAAATTTAGGTCGTTCACTCTATTTCTATATATGTTTATAACTATCTAAAAAGCCTATCAACTTTTGGGATTTTTCACATCTGGGGTTTTAAAAAAAATATTTAAAATGAAAAAGGTCAAATGCTACATGTCAATCATTACTGTTTTCACAGCTGAGGGGATGTTTACCTTCTAGCATCAGTTTAAACTGGATCTAATCACTTCTGTTGAAAATTTAGGCTGCGCCACATAAAAAAAGCTATTGCCCCAGTTTTAGTGCTGTCAACAGTCACAGGCATGCTGCAGTGGTAACTACTGTGAAAAGTTTTCCTGTCTGTAGGTGTGTGGTAAGGCTCAGGCTCTTCCTGTACTAAGGTAGAATATGACTCACAATCCCAGATGACTCATGTGGTGAGCTGAAGTCACACCAAGGTTTGCAATATAGCCTGATTGTCATGCTGATACAGGATGGGTATAGGTTTGACAAGATTGGAGCTTCTTCCTTTTGTTCTACTTTTTAACTCTTGTCTGGGGGAAGGCAGTGGGAAATTGGGGGGGGGGACTGGCTTATCTCTGAAAAAGCTTGATATGAATAACTATGTAGAAGAAACTAGAAAGTCTGTTAAATATGCATTTAACAGCAACAAGAAGTACAGACAGTTAAACTAGCTTAAAGGGATATTGTAGCTTTAGATATCACAGCAAATGATGCGCTGTGAATGCACCCTAAATGCCTCGGGCCAGCACAGTGACTAATGCATTTAGCTGTGATTAAACAGCCTATACTGTATATTTAATGTGAAAACTGGTTACATTTTCCAAGAAAGAAAAGGAAAAACATGAAAAAAGGGGTTATATAACTAATATTTATTACTATTATTTTTGGTTCTACCTAAAAAAAAAAAAAAATATTCATGTATTCTCTTTAAAATTCATCAAGTAACTCACACCGTTTTAAAAGCTCTTACTTGTGTTTTCAGGGCAGGGTGTTGTGGGAAAAGGGTGATACACTAACTTGCTGTTTACTTGTTGTTGTGGACTAAGCTGTTTCCATTGTTTGTCACAATCCAATCATACAGAAGAACAAAAGGATGCCAACTAAAACAGGCTTGAGCTCAGGAAAATGTATGGCCAGCACAAAAGGTACCGTAATTGTGTGCTGCAGCCTAACACACACACACACACAACACAATTTAAATAGAAGTGAATGCATTAGTCTTTCTTTGCACTTTTCAAACGCCGCTGGAAAAATGCAGTTTCTGGGTCACAGCAGGGGGAAAGAAGAGCCATGTACAACTGCATTTAATACATTAAATTTGTAATTCTTCATGGACACATGCATACGATGTAAAAGCATTGCATGATGGTGTCAAAAACACCCTATACAACCCTATGGCTTATTACTCATAAGCCATCCCTGTGTGTAAATGGTTAGTTCCAATTTATTACACTGTTAAAACATCTGCTTTTTCATAACTGCATATCGTACTGATGCATATTAGATTACACTTCTTCTGCTCTTTTAAAAGGAACTATAAATGCACATTATATTTGAGATGATGTTACAGTTCTTTACTGAAGCAGCAGTTGGAAGTTCTGGTCAGTCTCATATTCCCATGTGCATGAGCAGAAAGGACATCAGATCCCAGCGTTGACACTGGATTCTCTCATTGATGTTTACAGGTAACGTGCACAGGGTGGACGCAAACAATCCCGATGCCATACTTGAAGAAACTCATTCCCTCTGTGTTTTCAGGTCAGTGGCTTTCATTAAATGTAATGGGGTGGCGGTAAATTATGAATGAAGAACCACTCTGTGGGCGAAGAGGATGATGCAGATTATTCATCCCTGCTTCCTTCGATGCCACTTCTCAGCAGAGGGATTTCACGCCAAAGGGATGAGGACTGTATTACTCAGTAGTGTAAAGTAAGTAGATTACAGGCTGCAGCCAGCGACTGGTATCACCATCTGGATTATGGTGCGGATCAGGGGGTTCCCAAACTTTTTTTAATGTCAAAGACTTCCTATTGATATATGGTGCATTCAACATTCCATTTTTTAAATCTGAAATAACTTCTCCTGAGGGCTTTTTTTAAGTAGCTGTTGAATCTCCAACACTTTATGTGTATTTCAAATGTATTTATTTAACTTTTGATCTTTGGCCTAATATATCAGGGTGTTTTCTTTCAAGAGAGGCTCCTGATCAAAGTGACGGTTCAGTTTACAGAAAAATGGGAAGGCTACATGGATGCTTGCTTTGCTAAAGATGATGATAATAACGATGTGTGGGTGGAGGAGCTGAAACAGCCTGGGAGTGATGGTGATGGAGAGAATAATCAGAGGGACAGAGGATCCTGAACTTCACCATTACTTCCTTCCTCCTTACTTCCTCTGTTTGCCATGACTACAAGCAAGCTTAGCAGGAGAATAAATGTTTTTAATTTACTTTTAAAACACAGCTGTGTCTGGCAGTTTGTGGGCCCTAGGCTAAACATCAGCGGCGTGGCAGGGAAGAATGATTGCTGCTGATCATGCAGTATGCAGGCTGCTGATGACTTTATCGGAACAGATCAAGTTATGGATGATTAATTTAGAAACTGAATCAATGCTTGCCGTTGGCTTCATCGGGGCCTTGCTGACCTCACAAGCCTTCATTAGGTAGTGTGAGGCGACATCTAAAAAGCACTTCCCCCACCAAAATGGTTGATAAGTTGAAAAGAAATGAGACGTCCCAGCATCATCACTTTTTAGCATTTTTGGAAATTCCTTTAAATCTTTGTCAGTTGAATTATGCTTCCTTTTTCATTTGACTTTATCCTGCTTACTGAAGTCACCTGTGTCTGTCCCAATTCCTGAACTCGTGATTACAAAAATTTATCAGTGAGCAGCCAGCTGCACAGGACCCAGATAGGAAACACTGATGTGATCTTGAGTGTTATAAAGATACCATACTGTTTCCTGTCTAGCAGAGGTATAGGAGGAGAGCGCATGCAGAAGGGGAGAAAAGTAGGGAGGGGCCCCTAGAGGAGAAATGAGGTTGAGGTCTGATGAGGATGAATAGTGAAGAGAGGAAGAGAGGGGGGGAAAAAGGGAAGAGGGTGGGGTAAAGAGGAAAGGGGTGAACTGAGAGGAGGGGGGAAAGGTAAGGTGAAGAGGGGGAGAAGGGTGCTGAGAGGGGTCTAACTCTGGCATAAAAGTAAATTCAAATACATTATTCATGGATCTCTGTGTCAAAATATCATTTACGTGTGCTGTGTTGACTCATGGCTCGTAAAATGAGAAGGACATGAAAAGAAAGAAAAGGAGGAAGGAAATAAACAACTCAGGAGGCTTTCTCTATTCTTGGCCGAAAATTTAAAAAAAAAAAAAAAGGAACCTCTGTACACTCGCCCTCAACTTATTAGGCATCAATAATTTATTGTAACCTTTGTTTACTATTCTTTACCCACGTAATAAGCAGCCACCTTGTCAGCTAAAGTCTCAAATGTGTCGTCAAAGTTTGTTGGTTTGAAAGGGATGTTGTATTTCAGAATGCTGAAGAGAAAGAAGGATAAAAATAATTGTTTGGGATTGTAAAACTTGCCAAACGGAGCCACGGGTATGGGAGGGTGGCAATTTTAAAATCAACCATACTCACCCTCTCAATAAATTTTTGAGTCTTCAATCATCTGATTAAAATATGGGCCAGCTGTTTTCCCATTTTAATTTTCTGGATTTCCTGTATAATGAGTGCTGCTGCTACTGTACCATCATCAACCTTCCAGTTCCTTACACTGACACCACAGCAGCCCCTACAGGTACACAGCGGCGCTGCCATCAGCTCCAGTCAGGTTTAATTACAGTAATAGAGGTTTCCAAACTGCAGGTTGATTGCAAGATAAATTCAAAAGGTCATGAGACGATTAACGGGATAGGAAAGCAGACAAAACCTTTATACTGCACAAAATTAAATTCACGGTTCCGGGTGCCTCTATTAATCTTTGCTTGTGAATTACTGGATAATTTTACCTCTTTAGACATCTAAAAATAATTCAAATACAGGGCAGGAAAATAAACTTGCAAATTAAAAAAAATAAATCTCTCTTTGTAGATGACGAATGACATCCGACCAAAAC
>VUQS01007309.1:80575-90672 GCA_015108495.1 Heterochromis multidens
TTTTTTTTTTTTTTTTTTTTTTTTTTTAAATATATATATATATATATATATATATATTATATATATATATATATATATTATATATATATATATATATATATATATTTTTTATTTATTTATTTTTTTCCATAAATTTCATACAGATATTTTCCTGTAGATGAAGACAGACATCGTACCGCGTCTCATACCTGGTCACTGCTTTTAGAGATCTCCTCTGTGCCTTTGGTAGAGGCCGGAGGAATCAATGGGGAAGTAAGATTCAGGTATCCCTGCTCTGATGGTTGGTGTGTGGAGAAAGGTGTCTGGGTACCATCCGCCAGCATACCCTCACCAACCTTCAAGCGACAGATTGCATCCAGGACGTCCAGTTTGTCACAGGAACCTGACCTCAGACTGATGACAAACCACTGATGATATACAAATTGCACAAATGACAAATATCAATCAATATTTTAGTTAAACAAGCGGTTTTCTCAAAACTGCCTTACCTTAGTGCAGATGTATGTAGTATGCTGTCGGAGAGAGCATCAGAAGGAAGCATTTTTCTGGCATTCTGTTGAGCATTTGAAATTTATTAGCAAACATGTCAACATTTTTTTTTATCACAATAAGACAAAGGAAACATTTTATAGTCTTTTATCCTTTAATCTTTATTTTATTTAAAAAATAAACAAATCAGCCATGATACAATACAACCTTGAACATTTAGTCAAACAGCAATAGAAAATAAAAAATAGAAAGACATTGTGAAATATCATACATAAAGATGTATAAACAGCTACCTCCAGGCTGTAGCGTGACTGGACATTCCTCAGAGCACGCTCTAAAGAACTGACTTGATTGGAGAGCTTCAAGGTTTGGTCCTGCAGTTGTTTATTTTCCACTTCTAAGAGGTTAACCCTTCAACACAATGATGTTCACACTCACTCACAACTTCACAATAATTTGCCTAACATGTCTTTTACATCCTTACTTACATAAACATTCAGGCTAACAACTAAAAAAACATTATTTTGTTGTGTTAAATACTAAATATTAAGTTTCAAATAATGATGTCAGTATATGTACAAGTAAACACTATTTTTTTCTTGCACTTTATTATGTCCATGAAAGCTGATATTGTTATCCTCCTCACAGCAGCTCCAACCATCTACTGTTAAAAAACCTTCTGTTTGGGAGGGGTAGCCAATCAGAACAAAGCTGGCTTAAAGGGAAAGGAATCAGAACAGCTTTTTTCAGACATTAGATGCACTGGGGCTGCACCAAGGCTAAGTGTAACATAAATAAGGATTATTTTAAAATGTGAATCATGCAAAGCAGGTCTAATAGTCTACAAATAATATTTTATACTTTTGGTTAAAATAATTTTCATAAACAGAAATTTGTATTTCTCACCTTATGCTAATTTTATATTTTTTTTATGTGTAAACAGTGACTGAAGATACCTATACTGGACTGTCAAGGCGGTCTTCATGCCCTTGCTGCCCATCTCCTCGGCCTCAATTATCTTTCGCACCAGTTCTCTCTTCTCCTCCAAAAGCTTCTCATTTACCTCCGTCACTAACTGGATCCTCTCTTTGTCCTATCACGATTCAGAAGACAAGAGAAAAATTATGAAAACAGAGGTTTTGAAGAACAATTTTCTAGAGTGCTTCACATCTCTTTAGGAATATTTAGAAGTAAAGGATCTAAGTCAGCATCCTGCTTCATGTGTGTGACCTTCTGAGACAGGATGGAGGCAAGCGCCAGGTCATTCTCCAATTTCTGGATGGTGCTGTCCCTCTGTGCTGTCGCCTTAAGAAACAGCTGCTTGGCCTGATGCAGTTTGGTCTTGTGTTGACTCTGTTTTTCATTGTACTTTCTGGTTGGTGGAGCAGACGAAATTGAGAGCAGGAAAGACAAAAGGGTCATATAACATAATTACCATTATATTATGGTTGTTATATGCATCTTACCTGACATGTGCGTCGAGTTGGAGGAGAACCTGCTGCAGTTCGTCCTGCAGTCCTTTACAGTCCTGCTGACTGGCCACCAGCTCCTCCTGCAGTTTTTGACGTGACGTCTGGCTGTCTTTTGCCTACAGAACGCATACATTTCAATAGAAATTACAACTGAATAAAATTCACAACTGCACTAAACACACTAAAGTATTGACATTAAACTGCTTGCCATATGTATTAGTTTTATTTATCTATTTTTATATCTGTCAACAGTCAAGCAATCTTATATAATGTACTTACTATGTTAAATGTGCTGCATATAGCAGCTTACTGTCAAGACTGAGTACACATTCCATTTTGTAAATTTTCTGGTTTGCAGCAACAGATTGAAATCTTAGCTCGAAAATAGAGGAAATGACAGAACATACATATTGTACAATGTTTGGGTATGAGCTGTCAGCACAGCACCTTTAAAAACAAATAAACAAACAAATAAGACATCACTTAATATTACACTCCTTTTAAGGCGTGTAGAACTTTGGCCTTGGAAATACAAACTTTAAAGGAGATCAGGGAAAAAAAAAAAAGAAGAGACTACAAACTTACAATCGATGTATGTTTTGTCAAAACATACAAGTACAAAGAGACCTCAAGCACCACAACAAATCTTAGGAAGCATGGTACGCTATTCCTCACCTCCTCTCTAGCCTTGCTAAGCTCAGCCTCCAGGACGGACAGACGGGTGTCCAGCTGCTGGACATGGTGGCTGAGCTCTGCATTCGTCCTGGTCAATGAAGCCTCCTTGTGCCTCAGGGAGCGAACCTGCTGCTGCAGCTCCTCCTCACGCTGTTCTAACAGCTTCCTGAGAGGAGAATGGAAGAGAAAATGATGATTCAAGGGTCAGAAATAGCAGGTGAGGGATACTAGGGACTAATAAGAAAAAGGACAGTGTCAACTGTAGTGCACTTTGTGTGACCTGGTGATGTGCTCCTCCTGCTGCTGGGCTCTCAGGGCTGACAAGGCGTCAGACAGATCCCTGCTGTCCCTCTCCAAGCGGTTGGTCTCACCTGCACGAGCTTCCTCCACACGCAGCTGGTGCTGGACAGACTTAAGCTGCTGCTGCAGTTCCAGGACCTTCCAGACCACAGCAGAGCCACAGGTTTTCCTCAGACACAAAAACATGAGCTCCCAACTTTACATCCATTTCCAAAATATGCCAGGATTTCCTGAAGACGTCTAACAAAAAATACTCTACAATATTGGCAAATAATTCTGAATAAAAAATCTCACCCCTAGCTTTCTTCACAAACTAAGAGGCAACTACCTCTCTGCGTACTGAATATTCAGAAAAGGATTAACTTCATTTGCTTAAGAGCAAAACATGTTACAGACAGCATATTCCATTAAGGGGTTACTCTGCAGGTTTCACTGGATATTTCACTGATAAGGGAAAAAAAAGAACTGTTGAATAAAATCACTTGGGACCTTTATTAAAAGTTGACAAACATGAACAAACCAAGTGATCCCGATTTCACACCAGATTAGAATCCTTCCAGGAACACTAACCTTCTTGTCGGCAGCGATGAGCTGTGCCCTCTCAGCCTGGAGGTCCTCCTGCAGACTAGTAGTGGCACTGCGGTTAGCGGAGTTACGTGCCAGTTCCAGCTCCAGTTCCCTGATTTTCTGCTGCTGCTGTTCACACTCAGCCGCCTGACTGGTGACTTTCTGCTCCATTTGGACCAGCTTTGTCTGGACCTGCTTCAGTTCTGCACAAAGCTGAGAAAGCATGTGGGAGGGCAGCAGAGTGAAAAAACATGTTGATTGTTGATTTACATGTTGATTGCAGTTTCACATTTGCTCATAGTGATTAGTATCCAGTAACTAAAGTGACTAAAGGGGTGTCCACACAGAAAGCGACATCACTTTGTTGCTGAGGGCTGGTCGCTAACGGAGATTCCAGGCTCCAGTTGCCCAAGTAACGCTTCTATGTGTTTACCATATCATATGTATTCTTTGCTCTCACTTCATTCGCTCACCATAAAAAGTTGAGAGAGTTTAACTCTAGACCCACCCACCTCATGTCACCGTCATTGCGTAAATTAAGTGATAAACATCAGTGGGTTTCAGAGAAGTGCAAATGTCTTGTAGTCACACACTCACCTTGAGTTTTTCCTGGTCCAGCAGAGTGTTGTGTCTCTTCAGGTCCAGGTTCTTCTCCTTCTCATAGCGCAACTCTTTCTCTGCTGAGGTAAACAGGCTTTGGGCCCTCTGCAGGTCTTGCTTCATTTGTTTAGCTTCCTCTGTCTTCTGGTTCAGCACCGAATCCTGGGACTAAAGATGGACACTGTAGTTAGTGTTGTTATGTTTATGCTGATATTGCAGATGAACACAGGTAGTCAAGTGTTCACAAGTAAGATTTTTGCAGAATCAATCCTGCATGCCCTCCATAATTTTAATGGCAGAGTAGTGAAACAGGGCAACCTGAAGCGTTTGTGTTAATCATGAATGTAATTATGACATTTGTTTTGTTATTATTATTAGGAAGACTGCCGTGAAATTTCACTTTGTTGCCTTGTCACTTTAGTCAGATCACTGAGGTTACAAATTAATAACAATATTAGGATGTCAGCTGCCTAAAGTATAAAGGCTGTTGCAGCTGCTACAATATGGAACTTTTAACAATGAAGAGCCAGTTATATAGTAAACTTACAGCATGGATTTTTGTGTTTCATATGTACCTTAATACGTGCCTGGGCTTCATTGACCTGAGCCTCAAGGGCCATTTTGTGCTCAAGAGCCTGCTGCTGTTCTTTCTCCAGCTTACTCTGCAGATCACTCAGCTCCTGCCCCAAATATGAAAGCAATAAAGACAACATAAACATTTATATTAATCATTTATAATCCTGGCATAAGAAATTCCCTTTCTGTCTTGTCTTCATTTGCAAGTAGGTCAAACGTAAGGATCAGTTGTCTGTGCAGACTGAACTTTAATGTGAAGGAGGGTTTCCCTTCTTTACCCTAACCCTAACCCCTAACACTATGCAAAGGCACCAGCCCAGTTACCTGAGCCAAGCATGCTTCCTTAGTCTTCTCCACTGGACTGAGTCTAGATTCAACATGAGCTATGTGCAGTTCAGGCTTCTGGATGCTGTTAAGTGCTTCCTTTGTAGAGGATAGTTGGTCTTGGTGCCACTGGAGCTGCTTAACAAGGTGCTGTATCTCCAGCTCCAGTCTCTCTCTTTTCCCCTCTGCTGCCAGCTTCTCCTGAACACTGGAGCTTAGCCTGGCCTGTAGTTCAGCAGCCTGCAGCCGCTCAGAAGCCATCTCATCTCTGGAAAATATTCACATATATGCAAACCAAGTAAGCTACAGTGTTCCAGTCTTATCTTGCCACTGGCTATGAAAAACAAAGATATAAGTAACTACTGAGGCATTACTATCAATTCTCATCCAACAATGATCCGTTTCAACCCACGTCTCATAAATACTCTACATGTACTATATATTATATGAATATCCCAAATATGGGATAAATAAAATATTTCTTATTTTATGTAGCATTGTAGGATTGGAACTAAAAAAAACCTCAGGTTGTTGTGTGCTGTCTGGAGGCTGCTCAGTTCAGCAGTCAGCTGGTCAACTTGTTCCTGCAGCTGGCTGACGTGAAGCCTGTTTTCCTTCAGCTCTTCCTGGGTCTGGTTACTGTCTTTGTAGCGTTGCAGCTCTCCTTGGAGTCTGCTATAGGCACGCTCCATCTGGGAGACCTGACAGCCACACAGTAAAGGTGATGAGAAACTCTTGTTGGGGGGTGTAAATGTCAAAATAATGCTTGCTGTAAATTTATACTGACATATTTATATTGACACGTAATTTACAGTCCTGGACAAAAGTCTTGTTATATGGGTAAATCATACTGATAAGAGCTAATAAATTTACTTCTAATTTTCCAACTGGAGTCATGTTATTGCTAAGGGTCTAATGTTTATTTAAATGCTGCCAAAATAAAATTCATTTCAAAAATTTTTATTACCTGATAATCATGAACAAGTCAATTTGTAGCTGGACAAAAGCTGTGTTACATATTATAATCAGCCCAATTATAGTGAAGAAATTTTCTCTTTTTAATAGAGTAAATACAAAAATACAAAAATCAGTCTATTATTTCATCATACTTTAGCCTGCAGGTAGCTGCCATCCTGTTTGGCAAGGGCTCACAGAATAAGTTTTATAAAGTCAACAGGTGTGGAATAGAAGGTTGTCTTGCAGGCATCCCAAAAGTGGTTTAAGTTTTGCTCTTCCAAATTTCCTCCGTCATTCATCCCCCCAATGTGCTTGATGATCTTCTTCACCTTGAGAAACTTCATTGTGGAACCTAAAGAAGAAGCTCTATCTTGCTGAAGAATCTGACCATGCTTGTAGTAGGGAAAGTACTAGAAGGCAAGAATCTCTTGATATTTTACACTCCATCCACCTTAGCGATCCTTATGGCACCTCCATACTGGATGTAACCCCAAACCATAATCTTTCCACATCCAAACTTTACAGCTTTCTATGTAAACTAACGGTTGTAAACTAATGAGCTCCAGCAGGTTACTGGACAATACCAGTGGTGCTTAGGATGGAGCTCAATTGAGGATTAATCTAAAAAAAATAAATTAAAAAAAAATCAGCTTTTCTCCACTTTTCTGCTGTCCGACCTTTTTGCAAGCAGTGGTTTGGGAAAATGCAACTTGGTTTTAAAGCTCTCTTTTGCTTAGCGCTGGTTCCTGTGCGGCCACACGACACAACGGAAAGAATCCGACAGACAGGTCTCGTTGAAACAGGTGTTTGTAGCATCCAGTTCTCCTGAAGCTGTACAGGAGTTAACAACGAGTTTTAGACTGCTGAACCAGCAAGCTGTCCTCTCAAGCAGTTTTCTTACATAGCCTGCCCGACTTGGATCTGTCATGAACACCCCATATATCCATAACCATAAATAAAGGTTAAATAAATAAACCCCCAGTCTCTGGTAGTACTTTCAAATTCTGTCCATTTGCCACTTAGACACAATGAAGACGACTTCAAATTCAGCAGCAGACTTGGACTTGAGGTTTTTAATGAATAGCACTTTGGTCTCTAGGCGTAGGCATGCTATCAGAACAGTTGTTGCACTTGGACTGAGATCTCATGAGCCACATTTCTGTTTTTATAGCTAAAAATCACACATATCTGAGGCTCGTTGTGGCTTAGAAATTATTATCATTTCACTGTGACAAGACTTTTGTCCAGGCAAAACTTCTATGTTGATTTTTCTAATTTTCAAATTTTTAAAATTTCATTTTGCCATTTTCCTGGGGATTAATGTGACACATTGGTGACCTTATTTAATTAATTAGGAGTCAAGATATTAAGTATATTCAATATTAAGTACATATGCGACTGTACACTATTTTAGTATTATATATACCTGTTTTCATGTGCTTCAAAGCTGTGTTGTATGCAGGGTATTTTCATTTTTTAAACATTTACACCAAATGATTCTTTCTTCCGAAATATTTATAATTTATAACCATTTTCCTCTGAAGAAAGACTTTGACAGTTTCATCGTGTTTAAAATGACTCGTATGAAAAATTAACAAACCTTTTCCTCCAGAAGTGCTTTTTCCCCCTTGACTTGGGTGAGACTCTTGATGAGTGTTTTCCCCTGTTGGCATTCTATATGGAGGCTGTTGTTCTCAAGTCTCAGTTTATTTCGTTCTCGCTCACTTATCTGCAAAGCCTTTGGTGTACAGAACCGGAGAATAACATGCCAAAAATGTGGTAATGTGTGGTATTTAGTTTGTAACTTTTTTTTTTAACATTTCTAAAATACAACCATAACTCTTTGCATCAGTCCTAAACTGAATTTCTCTGTACCTGTGGCATTACTGCTCTTTATTTCACACAAAGAAAAAAGTCTGGTTTTTACCTCTTTCTCTTTTTTCAGGGCAGCCTGTGCAGCACTGAGGTCCAACTCCAGCTGTTTCCTCCAGTCTTTCTCCTCAGTCAAACGAGCCTCGAGCAGAGCCTGGGTCTCTTGGCCGCCGTCCCTTAGAAGCTTCATGCATGGTGAGATGAGAACATTTGTTAAGTTGCTATAAGCCACAGAAACAGAAGTACTGTATAAAAAGTCTTTAATTTACTGTGTAGAGTCATTTTGTCACTGCTGCCTGATTATATACACATATATATATATATATATATATATATATATATATACATATATATATATACATATACATATATATACATATATATATATACGTATATATATATATATATACGTATATATATATACATATATATATACGTATATATACATATATATACGTATATATATATATACATATATATACATATACATATACATATACATATATATACATATACATATATATATATATATATATATATATATATATATATATATATATATATATATATATACACTTAAGAGCTTCACAAGTCATTGTGTTCTACTACACACTACTGAAATGATTACATTTCTTACCAACTTTAAATATGACTCCGTAGTTTTCACCTCTTCTCCATTCTGCAGCATTTTGTCTTGAGTTTTCTGCTTCTTTATCTCTGCCTCCAGGCTTGTGATCTGCATAGCCATTTAAAATTATTAGTCATTACATAAATGACTGTTTCCAAGACTAAATTATAGTGAACTAGCATTAATAAATGTCTGTGAAAACAGCTTTCTTTAGAGTGTCTAGTGCAGGGGTGTCAAAGTGAAGGCCCGGGGGCCAGAATTGGCCAGGCAATGACTCCAATCTGGCCCACTGAACAGCTTTGGAAAATGTTAAGGAAGGCATAAAATTTTTTACGGCTTTTCCTACTGATAAAGACCTCTCCCATGGACATTTATAATATACCAAAATAATTAAGTAATAGATAAACAAATAAATGACCTGTTTTTCCACCATCTATTATAGAAATGTATGTTGTTTTATAATGGGTCCACAGTCAAAAAAAAAAAAAAAAATCCTGTGAATTAAACATTTTTTTGTGATGTTTTGTTTTATAATAATAGGACAGTCTGGGCAATGGGTCACCAGAAATTTTTCTGTAATTTTACACATTTATGTCTTATAATTTAGGGCCAAAGAGTCATGCTGACAGATTTCTTTCATTTACTACAGCAGCATTTCTTGAAATTGCACTTCTTTTTCTTATATTACTTTATATTGTATATTTTAATATAAAGCACCTTGAATTGATGGTGAATTGGTGCTATATAAATAAAACTGAATTGAACTGAATTAAATATTAAGAGATCTCAGGGAATAAATGTGCAGTTAAACTTCTTTACACTGACAAAAAAGTGAGTTTCACTGATCCGGCACACTTAAGATCAAAGTGGGCTGTATGTGGCCCACAATGTAAAATGAGTTTGACATCCCTGGTCTAGTGAAACATTTCTTAACCAGTATAATCCATTTATCGTTCATGAAGTTAAAATATGAAACAATCTTGAGCCAGAACTCATTTCTGCTCAATACCCTCCTTCGCAGGCCCTCTAATTCTCCCTCATGGCGATGCCTCTCCTCTTTGCTAGCATTCTGGGTTTCCCCCAGCAAGGCCTCCAGCTCCTCGTTTCTCTCCTCCAGCTCTTCATGTTCCTTGCGTAGCCTCTGCAGTTGTCGCTGCAGCTCTTTGACCTGCACAAGCCCGTCTTCCACAGCCTGATGACACCTAACCGTAAATAAATGAGAAGTAATTAGTCAGAGAGAGAGAGCAGATTGTAAATTCTCATCATAATTGTGTCACGCTGTTAACCATAATGTAGTTATCGAGGAACTCGTGTTTTTTTACCGTTTGTGAATGTGATCTTTTTCTTGAGCTGACAAGGCAGACAGATTGTTTTGTGGGTCACTGGAAATACTCTTGTCCTTTCTATCTTCTTTGGCTGCATCATTCATTGCCAACTGAAAAAAATACATAACCAATCAGTGCTAAGCTTCTGTAATAACTTATTTTATTTTAATAAATTAATAAATAAGTTCTGTAAATACTAACCTGGTCCAGGAGATTTTTCTTCTCTGACTCCATAATGCGCACTCTGTCCCTCAGAGCTCTGTTCTCAGCATCTAGTTTGTCATTTTGCTCTTTGGCGTGCTGCAACTTCAT
>VUQS01007317.1:16347-36947 GCA_015108495.1 Heterochromis multidens
TTGTTGTTTTGTGGTTTTTTTTTTTTTGTTTTTTCTTTCCTTTTTTTTTTTTTTTGGGGGTGTTTTTTTTTTTTTTTTTTTTTTTTTTTTTTTTTTTTTTTTTTTTTTTTTTTTTCTTTTGGGTATTTGATAAACAGAAGTGCCCATTATGCTTGAATAAAAGAACAATCAACAAAATTGGTAAAAAGGAGAAAAAAGATTACAATGCACCCATTATCTTTGGCTCAGGCTGAAACCTCTTTGTAGCGTGCCAAAGGTTTTTACAGGAAAAACCCCAGTAGTATGCTGGATTCTTTGGGGGTAATCTTCTGCAATGCCTACCACCTAACTCAGGGTATTTCCTGTGCTAAGTTTGGCAAAGCACTTTTGGCTTTCCTCCAAAGAAAAATCACCAGATTATAATAGAAATGACCAGAAATAACAGGAAAATTCATAAACTATTTCAGCGTTATTCCTTGTTCAAAATGGACCTTAGAGGGGTCACTACACATGTAAACCTGAGTTTATATTCCACATTTATATTTATTTATACTTACTTAAAAGAAGTCTGTGCATTTTCCTTTTATTTCTGGCCATTTGACAAACAAAGTATGTTTTATGCTTGAGTATATGAAACCCTGATTAAAAATGGTTTTTAAAAAGTATTTTTATTATAATCCTGGTGATTTTTCTTTGAGGGGAAAAAACGAAACTTCCTTGGGGACAGCAACAAATGTCTTTTATATGCAGGAAAAATCCTGTTTTCATGTAGGAAATTCTGTGCATGTCTACATTGTTATCCTAGAAATTAAAAGTCTGAGTTTGTTTAGATGATACTATCACATCCGGTATGAGGGGAATTATGGCTCGGGCTTTAAATCACTTGAAGCCACATTTGGGATTTTGTGTTATGAAATTCCTTAAACTTTTTTTTATTTTCTTCAGGACTGGAGGACAGAGATGGCAGTGTGTGCACTGACCATGTTAGATGGAGTGGAGGATGAGGTGACAGCAGCAGGTGGTGTATTGCTTCTGGTCTTGGCCCTCATCTTGGCTTGGCTTTCGACCCATGTGGCTGATCGGGGAGACCACATATTGGGCACGATACTCACTGTGGGTGCTCATGCCTCTCTGATTGGACTGGGAGGCCACGACAACTACAGTGGAGGGTCAGCTAGTGCCGACACCCCCGAGCAGCAGACCCCTCCACCTTCTCAGGAGAACAAGCCGGATGACGGCGAGGTGGCGGCTGACAGAGGAGAGAGTGAGGGGACTGGGGAGGGAGCCGAGGGGGTTTGGACAGATTTGCTGCTGGACATACAGAGCAAACAACCCCAGGCTGGAAGACTGCTCGCTGCTTCCGATGGAGAAGATGATGAGATTGAGGAGGAGGAGGAGGATGAAGAGGAGTTAGAGGAGGAAGTGAAAAAGGCTACAAAGCCTGTTCCGGTTTTGACCAGTACCACCTCCTCTCCTACTATCACAAGTAGTACCACTTCCATCTCTGTCCGTCTGAAGTTTTTGAATGACACAGAGGAGGTGGCTATTGTAGAGCCACAAGATACAGTTGGGATACTGAAAAGGTTGGTAAAATAACCCCGAAAATCCACCACCAAACTTCAAGAATAACACAGTAGTTTGAAAATATGCATAATACACCCATTAGGCAGTTAGCTTAGCATAAAGACTGGACCGCCTTGCAATGTTCATTTAAGACATTATGCTTAGTTTCATTGACTTTATTTGGTTATTAAAGAGGTTATGTATGGGACTATTCCTCAGTCAGGTGTTGGAAGGTTTATTTTAGTGTTTCTTTTTCATGTTGGTTTTTGTTAGGCTTAAGCAAGATGCCACATATTACTCAATGAACTATATATGTTCATTTAAGGCATATTTTATTACCTTTAAGACATTGGCTTATGTCTGGAACTTTGGATTGATTGTACAGACAGGAGTGGTATCGATCTTTTCGTCTAACTCTTGTAAAGAAAGCGCCTTATAACTGCTTTAATTTCTCATCTCCCTTTTTTTTCCAGCAAATGTTTCTCAGGGCGGGAGCATCAAATTAAATTAATCTTCCAAGGCCAGCTGCTGCAGGATCCCAAGAAGACTCTGTTGTCCCTAAACATCACAGACAACAGTGTGATCCACTGCCATATCTCTCAGGCTCTGCATGAGGCCAGTCCAGAGGAAGGGGCTCAGTCTGGGGCAGGAGCAGGAGCCGGGTCTGGAGTCTCCAGTGGATTCAGGGCGGCAGGTGTGGCCATAAGCACCAGCAGCCTGGTGGTGCCTGTCTTTGTGGTGATACTAGCTGTCGTGTGGTACTTCCGCCTCAACTACAGGCAGTTCTTCACCGCCCCTGCGACCATCTCCCTCGTGGGAGTCACTGTGTTCTTTAGCTTTCTGATATTTGGGATGCACAGCCGCTGAAAAGGCAAAGAAAGGGCACACGCTTATAGCTGAATGTTGTGAGGTGAAATAAAAATAACTACAGCAGTGGGTGAGTGTCTGGAGAGATGGACTAACCATAAAGGGCCTCTGTGCGGATGCTGCAGCTGATTGGAGTTTGTGTGAGAGTGTGGGTGGTTAAGTGAGGCTGTTTGTGCATGTACAAAGATAAAAACGAGTGACTGCAGAGTATAAGTGCAGTAAATAATAATCTGCAGCGAGTGAGAGTTTGCTTTCACTTTAATTTAGCTCCTATTCAAACATAACGTAGTGGTTCACACCATGTTGTAATGCTGGCTTCATCTCATTGCCGTGTTTATTGCTGTAAAATATTCATGATACTTTCCTGTGCGTTATTCTTTGAGATGACTTTGTGTTTTAAAGGTACAGTAAGTAATTTTTTTGAGGTTAGTTAATAGAAAAGAGAATGTTATACTCAAATACACATTGATTAGTGTGTAATTTTGTCTTCCAACAAATTAATGCATCCCCATAAACTTGGAATTAATCCATTAAAAATACATAGAAGCAGTTTGTGGACGCTGACCATTTAACATTTGTACATGTATATTTTTATCATCTCTTTTTCATTGTCTTTCTATTCCTCCACCACTGCTCTCTCTCCTCTCATTTCCACCTCATCCTCGTCCTCCTCACTTCCTGAAATGAAGTTAGGGCTCTAAAAAACAAAAAACATGCATAAACATTCTTATTCCCATTTTTGTCATAATTACTTATTGTCATCAGATTAGACACTTGACCCTCCTGTCTCTGGGCAGCTGACAACAAGCCGGCTAAACAACAACAGCTGGTTATAAACTATCGTTATGCCAGCTGATGTTAGGCTTTCCATCTGATAAACAGTTTGATTCCATTCTCACATTGTATGAGAGTTTATTTGCTAAGTGTCCGAGTCCAGCAGTGTTAGATCCACTTAAAAGAACATTTCACTAACACTGGCTAACAACAGCCAATACTGAAAAAAACGACAGAAAAGTTGAGGATATCCTCAACAACTCACCTCAGTATCACTGCCATTGGACAGAAGTGAGCTTCACTGACTCATCGATTTGTATCAGACTCCCTTCACAAAAGTTTTACAGCCTCCTCCAGAGTAAATAGACGTGGACATATATTGACAGGTGGGGTAAAAAGCAGACTTGCAGCCTACACTCATTATAGATGAACGGCGGCCAGAGTTGTTTGTCCTACAGTGGCCACCGTAGCTATGATTGTGCACTTGAATTGGGAGGGGTAAGAAAACAAGTTAGTTGACTGCAATCCGCAGACATCTAGTGGTGAGATTTTACATACTGTACCTTTAAGGGAAAAAAAGACGACACAAGAACTTAAAATCATTTGGAACCACTCACTGTTGTGCTGCGTGTGCCAGTTTGATTCTTTGCCATTATTGTATTATTTGAATGGCTCAGGCTCTCTGTATGCAAATATAAACTGTACAACTGCCTCAGTGCAAGACTGTTTTTTTTTTTTTTTTGCTATGTAGGAGTAGGTTAATTTAAACATTATGAAAAGATACTGTAAATATATTGTGTATTTTGTGTAAATAAAATTATTCAATGAATCATTGTGCATCTGGCACTTAAAGATTCAAAGGAGGGCAAATCAGCCCTCATGATTATGCTGCCATTCTGCTCTGGTTTCAGTGGCATCTCTTATTAAAGCATTTAAAACCAAACCTGTTCCAGTAGCGCTTTGTGGTCTAAAGAAGTCAGTCTCGTGGTATTGGTGTTTATTTATATACAAACATCAGTATGCATGGCAGTGAAGATAATTAATAACAGAAAAATAACTTATGTATCACATTGTGTTCAGATACAAGTCGTGCACACATGCACTTATTTGTGCTTGTGCATGGAAAAAAAATATATTGGAAAGTCACAACATTGCTTTCTTTGTCATTGCACTTCTACAGCACACAGATACACAGAGCCACAAAAAACACCCCACAAGCAGTTACCCTTATTCACAAATGGTGCCATCACCATTGCATCATAGGTACCAAATAATCTCCAACAGTTCATTAACATTAGTGCACAATACAAGATTTTACTGGACAGATTCAAAAGGGCACAGAGGGGCAAAATACAAAATCAGACTTTGGCAGATTGTCACGATTGTGAGAGAAAACTGAATGCACTTGATTTCAGGGATTGTATTACAATGACTCCTCCAAAACCTGAACAAATATTTAAAAATAGAAAACCTGGTGAATGTGAACCATTTAGAATATAGACAAAAACAATATCAGCATTTAAATTATCCACCAAACAGTCCGGTACATGCAGCAGCTCTGTGGTTGCAAATGTTGAGATCAGTTTCTATTCCATTTCTTGGAAATGACATGTTGGTCCAAATGCATCAAGAATGCCTTCATAAAGAGATGTGATTGTTATCCTCAAAATACTGTCAAATGCTCTGACAAAAGTGCCAAAACTATCTCTCCAAGAGACTTTCAGTAAGACATAAATGTCATACATGTCAAACCTTATGGAAAGGTAAAAGTGGTCTTAAACTCAGGGATAATGGTCGAAGTTTTTCTGACAGCTTCTCAAGGAAGACATTTATAATGTTGCACTCAAATGTATACATGAAAATGCAACAGATGTGTAAATATTGAAAAAAAAATTGCTGGTTTTGGATAGACCTCAGAACTCTTCTGGAGCTATTAGGCAGTATTTCTGAAGATATTTTCTAACACCAATGTGTGGACTTCGTTTCAAACTCCATATTCTTTTTCCTGTACTCCACTAGAGTATCGTTGCATGATTAACAGTTAAAAATCCTTATTTATCTTATACTGAGGCTCTGTATAGCCCCATAGTTCATCCTCTGTCTGAAGTTGATTTAGCGCTTTTTCCTTTAAGTCAAATGATTTCTGATTGGTTGCCTCTTGCAAAACAGAAGGTTCTAACTGTAGGTGGGCGGGACAGCTGTGTGCTTGAGATGACAATATTAAGGATATTCCCTCTGGATGAGTCACAGGTGCCTGAGCCTGTGACTTTGGCAACCAGGAATTACTTGCACAAACACTGACCTCATTATGTGAAACTTTGGCCATGTTTAATATGAACATCCAAAACTGTAAGCATATAGATATATATATATATATATATAGATGAAAGAAAATAAGAAAAAAAAAACAGAATAGGTCAACTTTAACTTCCCTCTTTATGAAATCCCAAATAAAACAAAACATCCTGGATTTCAACTTTGCAATTCAGATTCCACTATAAAAAAAAACTGAATACAGTCTTTGGGTGTGCCATTTTCAATTTAGAAGAAAAACAAATACTTCTCCAAGACCTGAAAAGTACAGGACTTTGGCCTCTACAATATGTAACAAATCTCATAATTTACATCAGACGCTGTTGGTTATAAGCTTTCAAGATGCAGACTTATCACTCACGATCATTAATGACAAGCTGAACTGCTGGACTGATCTACTTTTATGATGTAATCTACAAGCAAAGTGAGTGAAAGCACACAGGACAAGGCTTTCTAAGAAGGAAAGAAAGTTACGTTGACTTCATGATTTATGTCAAACATACATGTACTGTACATGTGCCCCAAAAGCCTACTGGCTCATCAAATATCAAAATCTGCATTTACACACAAGTAATATGCACATCACCACAAAGGCAGTGACAAATACAAACTTAAATATACTGTTAATGTAAACGAGTTAAATATTCCAAATGACACACACACTTTCACAAGAGTCACATTCTAGGATGCATAGTTTTGTGAAAAGAATGATTATACACACACACACACACACACACCCACACACACACACATACAGACAAAAAAAAAAAAAAAAGACATTCACACTAAATGCAAGTCAGTATACAGACACACAAACTCATACAAAAACCCACACACGACTGTGCAATACAATGCTAGAATTAAAAAGCCACTGATGAGTACTCCAGTATATGTGTGTCAAGTGTTGAACTGAAAGCAGTTGAATGTGTCCTTACGACTGAGGCTGAACACAAAGTCCAAGAAGAGGGGCCGGTCACAGGCTCACCAATGACAGAGTATCTGAAGGTTTTAGAATTTAAAGCCTTTCAATGTTTCACCTGGATCCAAGGAGAACTTAAAGAAAAAAAAAAATCAAGACCTTTGAGACCACATGGAACAAACTGAAGCTTTTTAGTTTCAGGACATTGCAGTTTTGTATAAATCCAGGTGGTCTTACTACCTATATCTTTTTATGATTTCAAGGCCCTCCGTAAAATAAAATTTAGACCATAAGAGACATCAGTGGTATAAGTTTATTCATTTATTTTCAAAGATTTATCTCTAAGCTTTTTGCCTTCATTTCAAAGGATCAGCTGCAAGAGTGATGATGACATGCAACAAAGGGCGTGGGGTGGAACTGAACCCACGCCACTGCAGAAAGGATTAAGTCTTTGGTACATAGGTAACATGCTCTTTATTTCTATCATATCTTAAATAAACAAGCTCTAAAAATTTGGCTACCTATACATAGCAAAAAGTATGTGCACATCTCTGTGCCTGTTTTTAATAAACCTAAAAATTCCACTGAAGAGACGCATTAACACTGCTGCATCAAATTACGTTTTGGTTAAAATAATGTACTTTCACTAAACTTTACGGTTTTGTTTATTGGCTGGAAAGTTTTCCGCAGTGTCGTGTAGAAGATCTTCATTGGACCAGCTACACAAAGTAGCACCTGAATGCATCAAGTCATTCTCAGTATCATCTTAAGAAGATGAATGTATGTGTTACTATAGCAGCCATAAATTATGTGAACAGCAGAAGTAAATTCTGTTTTATATTAGAAGTAGTCCAATAAGTTCCTGCAGATACTCTGGACTCTGACCACAATTCTTAGAACTCTGTGTTCATAATTCAGGAGGATAAATCTTTAAAATGTAGGATACTCAGTTGCCAAATGTTTACTAAGTAACTGCTAAGTCAAGTTTCATCCCATTCTGCTCAAGCCTTTAAAGATTGGTATGAAAAAAGCGACTTAACAGAGGAGGCAAGAGCTGGTCTGACAAATAGGTCTATGCTAGTTTAAGTCATCATAGATACTCGAAATAGAAGGTGCTGAGAGTTTGGGCCTCTTTTTTTTGGTCGATATACTGATATTACTCTGAGAGCTGCTGCTGCCGCCTCCAGCCAGACTTCCACTTCCACTTCCTCCACTGTTCAAACCAAGAGATGGCTTCTTCTTTTTCTTGGGCTTCCTAGAATCTGAATGGTTGGTGCCTGTAACAGAGACAGAAATGTATTTATACATGTATTATACATGTCCATGTATTTATTGTATTTGTTTTATCAACCAATTATTAAATGAGTGTCCCTCCCTTACTGGCTTTAGATGAGGCAGAGTCAGTGGGTGAAATGTCAGGGGAGTCCTCCCACTGCAGGCGGCTCATTAAGGTCTGTCCATCTGGAATGTCAAAGCTGTCGGTCTCCACCACAGCATCTGCATCGGGCAGTGCCGGCCTATGCCATAAAAAACAGACACAGTAGCACACTTTTAGAAAAAGCAGTTTAGCCCGCCCCACACACACACAAAAAAGAAAATCCACAAATGTCCACATATTTGTAATGTCGGTGCTTTTCTCATTGTAAGATTCTTTTCCATCTCTATAACACATATTTGTACATTTGTCCAAGATCTTATTTATAGTTGTTGGACAAATGTATCTGTTAACACGTGTTGTTTTTTGCTTTACTTTCTGACTCGTACTGTTTTTTAATAAAGGTTTCCCTCTCAGTGGGTTATTGATTTCAACTGAATACTTGAAAAAAAAAAAAAAAAATCTCTATAGGAGGTAAATAATCAATTTACAAGCAAGAACAACAGTAACAGAAACTGCTTAGGAATTTGCTTTTGGTCAATAATAAGATACGTAGCTTTGTTTTCTGAACAAAGACAGATGTGGACAAAGACAAGATAATCTTTCCATTTCAGGCCTGGAAAATTATACTGGACCATTTCCACTACTTTCTGTTACTTTGTGGTCAAAATGTTTTATTTTTAAACTAAGATGACATTTCTATTTAAAGTAATTATTTGAAAATAACTGGTGTGTAAGTGTACTTATCTCAGCTTCTAAACTATACCTTCACTGATGGAGGTGTATGGGGTGGGTTTACTATCATCACTTATCTTTTTAATAAGGATTTATTATAATAACTGCAAAATTTCTGGCATATAAAAATAAGTTTGACTTTTTCTATCTTTCTTTTTTTAAAACATGAGTACTTATCATAATGTGACACATTCATAATATCCCTGAGAAGTCTGTCAACAAGAACTTTCTAATATTTTTGTGTTACTGTATTTTTCTGTATAAGGTACAAATTCCACCATGAAATAATTTACAACAATAAATAAATACTGATCAGTATGTTGTGGTGTTTGTGATAAAAAAAGGCAGTTACAAGTAAAGGTGGTTTAACGGTCTACATAAACTGTGAAGCTACAACCACAGATTTTGGTGTCATGTGTCGATTCACACAGGTGTTTCTCACAGGACCAGAAAAACTTCCTGTGGTAGTCTTGCGGTACATTTTCCAGTGATTAAAACTCATGCAGTGAACAGTTCTGTTAACACCTTCTTTGCAAGTCCTGCTGGCAGGAAGTGTCCTCATACCAAAGTATTCACAACACTGACCAGCAGCATTGCTCTGTCACCGTCTCCAGCCAAAGCAACCATATCAGCAGACAGTGAACTTTATGAGCATGGGTAACAACACCAACTCAAATGTGACTTTTGTTAAGTACACTCTGGCTGGTGGTTGAGGTAAGGAAGGGGAAGGGGTACACTCACGCGGACGGCCCCAGGAGGAACAACCTGACGGCCCTCCTCTGTTCGTCCGTGTGTTGGGGACATCGCTGAGACCTGGTGGGACACAAGGTGGCATTATACATCCCTGACTGATCGCCCGCCCACACCCATCACTGCAAAGTTTCACACATCTCCCTGCCTGCAGGGGGAGGTGGGATGGACTGCTGGGACACAGTCTGATTGGTCTCTACCAATCAGATGGGGCAGAGCAATAATGGGCTGTTAAGATTTATAAAATATTAGAGACTGGTCATTGACAGGGTCCTCACTAAAGTATAAGTGTATGCAGTTGCAGCTGTTTTTAAGACCTTTAAAGATTTGGCTTTTCATCTTGGAGAAAAAACAAGTCAATCGCTGGTCCAGAAGAAGTTAAGCTAAGTGAAGTGTGAGTTGCCACTTGTGTACCCCTGAGTTAGTCCCAACGTACAAAAAATTTATTATGTTTCTAGAGTTCATTTTCGACCGTGACTTTCAGTTTTAGACAACATTTCTAAGCAATTAAGATTTCACACAGGCACGAAGCATAAAGACACTGACCTCAGAATTTGGATTAAGTCAGATAGTGAAAGCAACATGGATCCAAAGCAGAAAGGTTTAATTACAAGTTTATCTTTGTGTCAGAGGCTTAGGCAGCAATTACCTGGTACACATCTTCTTGGTGTGCTCAGAGATCACCCCACATTGCTGTAGAAACACACAGTACTTTAATGATTCAGATTTATATAATTAAATCAATAATTTGAACAACAAAAATTTCATGATTGGGTACATTCATGAAAGTTGCTCACCGTTGTTAGAAGGGATCTGACTTCATCAGGGCCTAAGGTTTCATAACTGATACCAGTATTATAGTTGTACTGAAATTAAAGACAGAATATGAACCTTTATCAATACAAAGTTTACAATACTTTATGGCCTAGCAATCGATATGAACAGCGGAGGATTTATCACCTTGAAAGATTCGGCACTGACGCTACTCCCAAGCTCACCTGGAAAGAACAAATGCAGACACACAACACTGTTCATGTACTGTACGTGATTCACACCCCTAAAAACACATCAAAATTAAACTTTAAAGACATCTTCAAAAAGAAAAAATATCCCCATTTCACAGTTAGAATAGTTTCATACCACTTCAAGCTGTGAATTTGGAAACTAGATTGCTGCTAAACAGCAATATTAGCAGGCGTGCACACTGAACAGCCTGATCTGCAGCACAGTAGTGGAGCTCTGACACTGCCCAAGTTCAGGTCTAAGAATAATGACCCATATCGATCAAAACCTCTTCACTACACTAAAAAACTAAATACCTGTGAGACTCACCATTTTTATGTTTTAGAGATTTGGATCTTCTTGGGGAATTTTGACTCTGCACAAAAAAAAATGTTCAGATTAAAATAAGCTGACAATACACATGAAAAATACATTTACTCTAACATAGTGTGATTTAAAATAAATACCTTATCTGACCTTCTCTTCTTGGCTGGAAAAAGGACATAAGAAACGTGTTTATTAATGTCACCAGCTGGAGAGTTCTTTAATCTCTCACCACAGTCCAAGGATTCAAATGCTCACCTTTTTTTTCTGCCCCATATGACCAGTCATTGTCATTAAGGTCATCATTGTCTTCCTGGTCACTCTCTGATTTGCTCATGTTATTACTGCTAGCCAGCCTGTTAAAAGCAGATGAAATAATTTGATTAGACTTTCACGCAAAACTTCAGATCACTGGAGAAATTTCTGCTGTATAACCTTCACTGACCGACCTGCGGTTGGCGATGCGGCTGCTGTTGCGTCCCATGCCGAGACATTTCTCCAAATGCGGAGCAAAGCGAGAAGCTGCTATTAATCTTTTACAGTTGGGACACTCACACTCTTTGTTCTTCCACTGATTGTACACCTGACCAAATATGTCCACTCCTGGTTGATCCACAATTTCTGGAGGAGAAAAAAAAGTAAGCAAACACATCAAAGAGAAATAGAACACAACAAACCAGAAGCCAAGGCACCAACCAAACTCCTTCATGCTCTCTTGGTCCGTTTCATCCAAGAAGAAATAGCCCTGTTTCACAGCACGATGCACCTCGAAACACAGGCCCAAACAGGCATCTTCCACCAGCTCAGAGTAGATGTCATGGGCCAAGGCCTACAACATCAAAAATATAATGTAACATCAGAAACAAACCCGATGTTAGGTAAACACATTAAGACGTGTGCCTGTATGCACAGGTAACGCCTCACCTCCAGCCTGGTGTTGTCTGGGCCTGAGAGGGGCATATCCTCCATTTTCATTTGAAAGTCTGTATTGGAAATCTTGACAGCAAGGTAATAAGATTGTGATCTGAGGACTTAAAAGAGACAGGATGGAATTAAAATCGCAATATGGTTGACAGGCAGCAAATTTAAGGCAAATCCAAATGTGCGAACAAGCGACCAGTTGCAAAGAACATACTTTAAAAATATGTATTAGCACTTGTTCCAGATCTATCTTCATCCTATTAAAAAGAAGAAATATGAGCTCGTCATGTGCAAGATCACCACATAAGTTATATGTATATATATCTGATAATCAGAGGTACAACCTGACAACTTTAACCCCAAGCCTGAACTGAACATATCAGCTTCACCAACATCCTGATTTTCATCACACTGCATGTTTTTAGAGGAATACTGAGAGACGTGGTTTTAAGAATGCACTCTAACCAGCTTTAACATTGCATGTGGTTAACTGAGGTAAACGAGATGGTTATGTATCCAACATGAAAGCTCAAAGAACAGCAACATTTTACATAAAACGTTCATTTAAACCACCTCACCAACGACTGGCTAACGTTAGTAGAACATAAACGCAGGTAGTGACAGATCCTTAGCAAAATTAACTCAGGCTTATTTCATCTTTTATGGTTTATATTTGCTGGCCCTGCTGCTCTCCTAATGTGAGCTGAAGGAAAGGCCTTTGTGGCATTCAAATACTAAGAAACAATGTAGCGACGTTAGGTGTGTTTTAATTTCAAACTGTTTCCTCTTACCCTGTCATGCCGAAAACTCAGCCTGAACCGGGCAGCTTCTCTGAGGGAGGCAACATGACCGAGTCCATCCACATAAAACACGTTAGCAGGAGGCCCGGTCTTCAGCTACAGCCATCTTAATAACACGGGTAAAACAAAAAGCTCGCTAAACTGTTTGCTATCGCAGGTGTCGGTTAGCAAAACTGACGTTACGAGCAAGGAGGCCGACAAAGCGCAACAGAAATATGAAACAGCGAGCTTCCGGTTTTAGCATTAAAAAAATAAAAGCTTCACCTGTCGAGCATGAAGCGAGTTGGTGGAACTCACCTCGAAGCAAATCAGTACAGTCCATGTCAAAGTCTTTGAAAGGGGTGGAAGATCGTTCAGTCATTCAAATGCGTATCAAAAATACTGAATTCAAAGTAAAGTTCCTGCATTCAAAAATATCATTATAATACTAATTGAATTTTATGTCGCCATTTATTGTATTAATGTGCATTTTTTTTTTTATATTAATACGTAAGAAAAATGTATCATTACCCATATTCATTTTTTTTCTTTTTGGTAAAACTTCTAAATCTCTAAATAACTAACTCTAACTAAAAGAGTTACTTTATGCCCTTGGTTTATACTTCCAATAAACAACATTTTTACTACAATTGTTAACATTTTTGCTCAGCAACATTTCTATAACAGCTATAGACTAGTTACTTGTCAGACTGAATTTTCGCTATCATTTTGGAAGCTGATTAAAATGCTAAACAGTAGACAAAATGAGTGCCACCTAGACCAGCTACAATTAAACACCTGAAATGTATCTAAAAAAAAAAAAAAAAAAAAAAAAAAAAAATCAAAAAAAAAAAAAAAAAAGTAGACCTAATATATATTATAAAATTTGAACCGTAGATGAGTGCAGAAGAAACTATCTGACTTTCTGGTTACACTGGTTATATAATCAAAACCATCCTGCACTAAAAAACAAACAAACAAACAAACAAACAAAAACAGCTGGGAGATTTGTGAGGTTTTTAAGAACGCTTTAATACTTTTACTTTGAAGGTACCGTTTGGGTGTTTCCGCTCTTACAGCGAGTTTTGACGTCTACCTTTTAGTTCAGACATCAATAAATGAACGCTAGATTTTCGCTCTTTATCTACTATCAGTTTGTAGAGCCTGGGCGGGTGAATGAAGTCACCACCAACACGATCATGTGCTAAATGACCGAAAGTTTGTGGACACTTGAACATCACAGCAGCATGGGATTACTAAACTCGAATTCCAGCTACTTTGAAACCCACCATAGTTTAGAAGGGATTTTCTCCATTCCAACTATGTTGGGTGAAGAGTTGGCACTCCACTTTATCTCATAGGTGTTGGATTTGGTTAAAGTCACCGGTTCTCTGCAGGCCATTTTTCCATTTTGGTGGAACTTGGTACACAACACTAAAGCCATGCATCATCTGACACGATGACGTCCAGGGTGGAGGACCCTGCTTTACTACAGGACAGGACAGGATTTGATTATTATTTCAGTTTGGTCATGTGTATCAAAACTAGAGGTGGGAATCACCAGACACCCCATGATATGATATTATCACAATACTTTTTTAAATTTAAATTGAAGATTTTCAATATGCTGAGTAATGCAGTAACATTTATGCATGGGATGTACTACGATTTGTCACCTTTTTTTAACTGCAAATTATGTCCACAAAGTTAAACTTTGTTAATATCTGCTTTATCCAATAAGATAAAGTTATCTCACTTCAGTTATTTTTTGCTGCAAAATGAGATTGTCAAGAATACCAACACTGTCACTAAAATCTGCCATAAATGTTGCCGTGTCAGCCTGCTATCACTCTGTGACTGAATGGGGTCAAGTTGGCAATTGCATGCAATCCGTTTCTGATAATACAGCAAATAACTGTAAAATTACATATCTGTTGCTGTCTACATAGATAAAAATTCACATTTAACTATTACATTTGTGCTCAGCAAGTTTCCTGTTTGATAGGAATATAACCAGAATACCACCAGCTGGCAGCCAGCTGAGTCGAGTCCCCTCGAGTTGTGGTCATTGACAAAGACTCATTCAGACTGATGGCAACATGTTGGCAATCTGTCTGTATTTATAAATTCATTCATTTACCCACCACAAGCTGCAATCGGTCACCGAATGTGAAAAAATTAAATACAATCACCAGGCAACTAAAGATGTTGTTTTTTGTGTGTAGATGTCCTGTTTTACTTTTACTTAAAATTTTCTTCAGCATTCAGCTCTTCTTTTTGCTCAGATCCATGATTTTGAAGAACTTATTCAAGACCATATATAGCATTTCTTTCATTGCAACCAGGTACCGATCTGTGTGGTGTCAGCTTATAAAATAAATCCACACTTTTAATTGTTAAAGGTCATTTATTTGCCCAAATACTTGAACTACAAGGACATAAGAACACCCTCAGCTATATAAAACATCAAATTCTGTCAATTTGTCAGCAGTACAAACTTGTAAAGCTTTGCTGTCTTAGATATCTCTATAAACCAACATAAGGGAGAGAAGAAACAACTAAAACAGGTGAATTTAACCAAAAATTCTCCCCCGTGAGTGAAAGACTCACTGGCCTTAGAAACCACAGATGAGGGCTTGCCAAAATAAAAGTACTAACAAAACAATAAGCACTCGATACAAAAACAGTATTTACAGAAAATTACAGTCTCTTTTTTTTTTCTTTTTTAACCCCAAGTCCACTGGCAACTCAGTTCCCCAAATCCCTTTTACAAACTTCTATCATTCAACAAAAGCAAACACTTTGCTTTTCCCTCCCCCAGTTATTTAAATAGTCCAAGCTGGTTTTATTTCAGTCTGTGATGAGATTCATAATGGTCAAAATAAATCCATTACTAACAGATTATTAATAGTTGCCATGTACTTGATCTGTCTGGAGACCCAAAAAGACAGTCATGTAAGTCCATTTTCAGGTACTCAATGACATGACTGCAAAGACCTTTGGAAAAAAAAAAAAAAAAAAAAAAAAAAAAAAAAAAAACCCCCTTTTTTTTTTTTTGGGATAAGCATCAGAACAGAACCCATGTGGATTACAGTCAATACCATTAAAACTTGGAAATAAAAATGGACGAATCCATTCAGCTCAACACTCACGATGAGTTCAGATAGATCAAAACACAACTGCTCACAATAAAAAAAAAAAAAACTAGTAGCAAATTGCAATTAAACTGTAAATGAAATGGAAAACCACAGTTCTGAGAAGAAAAAATAAGCATGTTTGACATATTCCTTAAAAACAGGGTCAGACTGAGCTTTAAATATGGACAAGTGTTATTCCAATTATTAATTACAAACTGCTCAATTAACTGAGTCAGTAAGAACTGTTAAGACTGATCGACTACAACACGTCAGTTTTGATAAATGATACTTTTCAGTGACAGACACACGGAAATGTGCAGTGTCCTGGAAAGTATTCAACTCCCATTGGACCTTTGTTTTATACTGGAACCATAGTGGCTATACAGGTTTTATGACACTAATGACTCTTTTATGTCCAAAGTTAAAACAATCACCATAAACCTATCTAAATTAAGTACCAATATAAAACTAAATTGTTTAGACAGTTTGACAGTATGTTCTTGGATCTGGAAGCCCAAACAAGTTGGTAGACAAAAAAGCACCAGCATGCAATCATAGTCTTGTGTTTTAGATTTGTGCTTAATTTAGATAGAATATTCTGTCAGATAGATTTTGTCATACTGAGGCTTAGATGGGATTCATGTCAATTCTGTGTGGAAAAGCTTTACAACACACCCCAGAAATCACTGCTGGGTGCAGTCAATCAATTTCCAATAAATGTTGCTGTGTTTCCTTACACCCTGATGAGTATGAAGAGATCCAATTACATATTTTAATGTTGTAAAGCAATAAAACATGAAAAGTCCAAGGATTGAATACTTTATAGGCAGTGTATATATCAAATGAAAAACATGGGTATGTAACAAACTCTTAAATTTTCCAGCAACAAAAAAGACATTCATAATGGCTTGATTTTTTTTTTCCTGAAAAAATACCACCTCTTTAAGAACCAAATCATAAAATCTACATCATAAGTTGAGGACAACACAACAATGTTGTGAAAAAAAAAAATTATTAAAGGAAAAATTTTGTAGAGTGCAATTTTCCAGTACCCCGCATACCCCCGCCCACCCCCAGGTGATCCACTGTACTATGTTCTTTGGCTCAGCCTGTTCACAACTCATGCCACCTGTCCTTAACCAGTCATCAGAATAACAAAAATAAAAGACTTAGGGGGTAATCAATAACCCAACACATTAAAACTCTAACCTTAAACCACTGAAGCTGCAAGTCAAGATTGAAACCAGTGCAGAAATGTTCACTACATCACCAAACCAGTGGGATGCTGTTTTTGGCATACTGTCAGCGGCCTGTGCTGTGAAATGACCATCAAACTGGGGATGGAATTAAACTGATTTTAATCAGTACTCCTTGAGTACAGATCACCAGCGCAGCAACATAAAGTGGGTAAGTGTGAAATGGACGAGGCAATGCAGGGGCTCCCCCTGGTGGTGGGAGGAGAGCAGGGTTGGCACAGTGGCAGAGCTCCCTGGACTCTTGGCTCAGCTCAGCGCTGCTCAGTTTGTTAATGATGGCCTGTTTCAGTCTGAATCAGAGTCTGATGACCCCTGTGAGTTCGACTCACTGCTGCTGTCCTCTGACTTGTTCTCCTTGTCATCTGCCTCATCATCCTCTTCGTCGTCGTCGTCTTCATCGTCGTCATCACCCTCCTTCTTTAAACATAAAAGAATATATATATACATATTCAGCACAAGCTCAAACCCCTCGCTGCCACGATCCCTTGTATATCAGCAAAGATGCCACTCACATCATCATTGTCCTCATCGTCCTCATCCTCCTCACTGGAAGAGTCACCCTCAGAAGAAGCCTTCTCCTGCTCATCGTCGTCATCATCCTCATCATCCTCATCATCCTCCTCCTCCTCCGTATCCTGCAAGAAGTGTTTTTTTTCCCCCCCCTTCAGATAAGGCTGATAACATGACTATATAAATTAAAATTTTCCACCCAGCTGATGGATGAGTTCCATTACAGTAAACCAAGAAATAAGTCAGTACTCACAGATTTCTTGGACTTTGCCTTGGGGCCTCCTGGTTTTGCTGTACTTCTTCTTTTCTGAATGATCATGGGAAATAATCAATTATTCAAATATGCCAAAGACAGATACTGGAATTTCTACTGTTTGTGAATGTTGGCTGTTACAAAGCAAAAAAACTCCTTACTTGTGAATTATATTCTTTGTAAGTGTTTCTCTCTTGTGAAGACAAACTCTGTGGAAAGATGGAAATACATGTTAGATTTTTCCAAATGTGTCAGAAACATCTTGCTGCTCACCCACCAAAAACATCCATTAATTCCTTCTTACAGCGAGCCACTGTTCCAGTTGGACTTTGTACTGCCTCTGCTTCTCCTCAGCAATCTTCTTGTAGCGGTCCTTGTCCTTCAGTGGTAACCTCTGCCAGCGGCTGCCAATCTCAGCCATCCGCTCTTTCATCGGGAGGTGATTCAGCTCTCCATTGGACAGCATCTCCTGAGAGAACTTCTGATATCCATTTCTAGAGTCAAAATCAAAGAAGAAAATGTCAGGGTTTCTCAATGGTTAAATCAGGCAGCACAGATGAGCTGGATGTCACAAACTTACGACGGTGGTTTCTTGGGTTCACCCTCAAACTTCATCTTCTTCCCTGAGGCAATGGCAGCAGCAGGTGAGCGCATCTCACTCACTTCTCTCTGTCAAGGACAGGTAAGTCAACATTTAGTTCTCACTGGTGCCATATAGAGATATGGCAGATTTTACTGAGACTGCGTCTAACCTCATATCTTTTCTGGTCCTCTGCTGCCTTTTTGATCCACATAATCTTCTCTTTTTTCTCCATGGTGCTCCAGGTTGCTTCCATTGCTTTCTGTGCCTTTGGCCGGTCGTTCTGCAAAGCACACATTTGCATTAAATCTACTTCTGTTATGTGTATTTCCAGTACTTTGTCAGCTAAAGCATTACCGAGTTGTAGTTCATTGTTCAATACACTCCTATTCACAAGAACTTCTCCAAATATTTTAAAGATTTTTTCTAGTGTTTTAATATGCCATTATGCTGAATAATGTGGGCTAAAATACAACTACTAGCGTGTTTTCTTTAAAATAGGAGTGGTGCATACCTTAAATCTGGCCAGGTAGTCTCCTATAACACTCTGCTGCCAGATGTCCTGTGCAGTTTTGGGTGAGTCTGGGAGACGACTGCGATCCTCCTTTTCCTTCTTCTCGGACTCAGCCTTCAGGACCGTTTCTAAGCGTTTATACTTCTCCTAAATTATAAAAGACATCCAGAACATCATAAAATATATTTAAAAATCCAACTTTCAGAATAATCTGTGATTTTGATAAGAGTCCACTGATGTGGCATTTCTCTGTTACATAAACTAACACGTTACCTTCTTCTTATCTGGCAGCTCATTCCACATGCGTGCAAGTAGTCTTGTGAGCTCACTGTCAGGAAGGTCTGGCCGCTCCTGCTGCAGTTTGGGACGCTTCTCCTCAGCAAATATGAACATGGCTGAAATGGGTCTTTTGGGTTTCTCTGTATTGGCCTGTACAATGCACATGAGAATCAGTATGGTACACCAAAGCATCTAGGTAAATAGATGTCTAGCTGTAAAGTAATTTTCAATTTAACATCCTTATTAAAATGCTAATGCTGTTCTTGTTAATGTCACAAATTCATTTATGTTGAAAAAAAAAAAATCAGAATTTAACAAGAATCTTATAAAACTGCATCATTATCAAAGTGGCACACAAAGAGACCAAAAAAATAAAGCTGCTATATTCTCTGACATACCTTTGCTTTGGAGTTTTTCTTTTTAGACGCAGGACTATTGGCTCCGCTGCCCTTCTTAAAACCAGGCTTCTCCTCACCCAAGACCCGCTGCTGCTCCTCCTCTGATATACTCTACACATGTCCGCAGAGCAAATAGATCATACATAAGAAAAGTATAACACACAAAATGTCAAAGGGATGGCTATAACATGTAAACAATGTAAAACTTACACTGAGAAATCTGTTCATCTCAATTTCATACTCTTTTTTTCTCTGAAAGAAAAAAAAATGACAGTTTACATAAACCTGCAGGCTTTATTTTTGTTTTCTCTTAACTATTCATGATTCTCAAGTCACCTGTTCACAGCGTTTTTGATAGGCGTCCTTCTCATTCTGCTTCAGCAGCTTCCATCGCTGGCTACACATCACCATACGCTCTGTGCTGGGAACATCCTTCATGCTTGACATCAGCTCCGCACAGAACATCGAGTAACCGTTTCTGAAAGCATTGAAAACACCACGTTAAATGTCTAAATATATCACAGGGCAGTGACCTACAAAATCAGATCCTTCAGATGTGTTAGGAGAGTTTTTGTAGCCGTAACTCACGGAGGAGGTTTGTCAGGACGGCCGTCAGATTTGTCCTTCAGGTGCCTTTCTGCCTTGGTCAGGGTAGACTTTACGATGTCTTCCTGGGTCATGTTTAACTCTGGGTGCTGTTGGATGTATTCCCGCATTGTCTCCTGGAAGATTGGAAAAAAATCCCCACCGTAAAAAAATTATTTTGCAGTCCCTACATTTTGTCATCGCTATAAGAACACCACACATTCAATCTTGTCTTACCTCATACTGCTTCTGCTGTTCCAGGGACTTGGTGATCCATTTGAGCCTCTTTTTGTCAGAAAGCTGTGTCCACTGTTTGCCAAGACTATCTTTAATGTCTTTGGTGGTTGCCTGGGGTCAGACACAAAAAAAGTTAACATCTCTGAAAGAGGCTAAGAGGTTGCATTTTCTATACTGTGAACAGTTAAGCTCACATCGGGGTGCAGCTTGAGGAAGGCCTTCTTTTCATGGTTGTACCACAACTGTTGGGGTGTCTTGGGCTTCTCTGGTACATTTGAGCCTTTCTTGGTCATGCTCTCCACCAGGTCTGGATGTTCTTCCCTGTTTAGACATCATAAAAAATGATTTAAACACAGGTATTATGATTTATGCATAGGCAGGCTTATTATACCCTGTGTCATGACTAGTTTTCAAAAATAAGTAGTAAGTCATCTTACCTGAATTTCATCATACTTTGTACAAATACTTCCTTGTCTCGCAAAAAGTCATCAACATATTTTTTCTGTAGTCATGACAAGAAAACATTATTTTTAGGATATTTGAAACTTAA
>VUQS01007317.1:40850-52367 GCA_015108495.1 Heterochromis multidens
TTACAATACAAAACAACAAAGAAATAACATCACAATACAAAACAACACAAAGAAAATTCATCACCACACAAAACAACACAAAGACAAAAAATCACAGAAAATAACACAAAGAAAAAACAGCACGACACAAAACAACACAAAACAAAAAAAAACAAAAAAAAAAAAAAAAAAAAAAAAAAAAAAAAAAAAAAAAAAAAAAAAAAAAAAAAAAAAAAAAAAAAAAAAAAAAAAAAAAAAAAAAAAAAAGAATTTTATTATTTTTTTTTTTTTTTTTTTTTTTTTTTTTTTTAACTTATGAACGTCAGATTTCCATTAAAGTATAACCAACTAAAAGGTCCATAAAGCAGAATCCGCGTCGTTACTCATTGCTCCTAACCTCTTTTTGTATATTGTAAGCGGCTGTTTGACAGCTTCATTTTGGTCCAGCATGTTTTCCTTTTCAACTCCACCTTGTGTGTTTGTGGGCGGAACCCCCGGCCATCCAATCCAGGCAGTCCGATTCAGGAAAAACAAATGACTTTCAGGCCCTCGGCCTTGTTAAATCGTGTTGCGTTCCCCTGGTGTAGGAAAAACGGGTATCTTTGCAAGAGAAGCGAGTTCAGACATGCTTAAACAAATAAGTTACATGGAGTTGATCTTAACTTCACAAGATGTCACAGTAACTATAGAAAACAAACAAGGAAATCTGCTTGTAAAGAGGCCAGAGCACTTAGGCAGTTACACAGTGTGCAGTTTTTAAACCATAACTTTTTTTTTTTTTTTAATTAAGACTCATAATAAGTAATTTACTCATTTCCTGCAGTGTTAAATTTCCCAGTCTTTGTTTTCACAGTGCAGTTTACCTCTATTGTCACTGTTGGCACTGTTTAAGGAACAGTAAAGTCAGCTGGTCCAGCTATGTTTGTCTTGATTGAATGTTAGAAACTTTGTTAAAGTGGTATCATAAAATAAAAACACGTGACAAAGGATGTTTTTTGCAACTTCACGGTTTTGTATTTTGCGTTATATCTCTGTGTGATGTGACGTCCCTGGTTTCTTTGTAACTCTTTTGTATTACTGAACCTTCTCATCTGAACAGATTTTACCACTCAGAAAGAAAACGGTGTGCTTTTTAATGATGATGATGATGATGATTATAGTTCAGGCTAAGAGTGGTTAAGAATAGGTCCACCATGTCTTCCAGATAGCAGCAGGACTTTGAAGTTCACTTGACATCCTTGAAGGCAGCATGCAGCTGAGTGGCAGACATGCTCCTCACACCCTCTCCTCTTACTTGCAGGATAAAATAAGAGTAAAATGTTGACATGTGATGTGACATATTGTGTTACTTAATGCATTTATGAAAATATGCGCTTTAAAGTTGTCTTTATTTTTTAATAAAAGGAAATCCAAAGCATGTACAGTGTTTTGCACACAAATGTGATGGGCAACATAAAATGCTCAACAAGAAAAATGTACATAGTTTTACCTGATTATGTCATCAGTATAACAATCAATTCAAACAATAAGATTTCATCATCAACTATCTACCTAACACCGCACATCCCATTTTATAATCACAAAGCAATTAAACACTTAAAATCAGTGCATTTTGCATTCTACACAGGCCAACTGAACAGAAAAGACTAAATTGTTACACAAACAATACACAAAGTAAATAAATGAGGAAAACTTCAGAAAAAACGTCAAACTTTTTTTTTCTTTTTTGGAATAATCTGATACTGTATGGACAAAGGCACATTATAGTCTCACAAAATTCATTATTTGTGCACATCTAAAGACTTAAAGTAAGGTGAAATTACATCATTATTACATGGGCAGAACTACAATGTAACTGCACTGTTGTAACATTAAAGCCATACTGTGATTGAGCACTAAAAGAAAATAACACTATTATATATAAATGGATCTATCTCACATCTCAGGGGAAAAATACCTCTTATTTTCAAAATTCACCATGTTTTTTCTTGAGAGAAAATACCACTCTGTATCTACGTACATAAAAAAACCACTAATACCTCAACAAAAAAACAAAAGAAAAAATTTTTTGAGATCCTAAAACATGAAAATATGAAGTTGTAATACCTAATACATCTCGATGACAAAATGGATTATATTCTGGTTGTCTATTGGGTCACAAACATAAATTTAGATGCAGAACTCATATATTACTCAAATCAATGTCAGGTAATGTCTTTAAAAGATAAATAATATTGGAACAGTTTGAAACTACAAAGAAGTGGCATCACTGAAAAAACTGTGAATTAAATATGAACGGTATGGTGATGTTTATGGCAGTAGGGACCCATCCTACTCATCCTCATCAAATGTCACCTTGGCATCATCAGCATCCAGCTGCAACACAAGCACTTTAAGTTACAACAAGGAAAATCGCATATGAAATAACATGAATACAGACAAGTACTTACACATTTCATTTCCATGACAGAGAAGAGCCTGCCTGTCATGAAAATGCGCAGAGGGACGGTCAGAATGAGAACAAAAGGCAGAGCCAAAGAGAAGGTACTCATCTTCACTATCCAAAGGACAGACAGGCACACGAGCTGGATCACAGTGTACAAATGCATTCGCAAGGTAGCCACCTGCACAAATGACAAAATAAGAGGGTGAGAAATGCAATAATTGCCACTTTACATGGCAATTATTAGGCTATTGGAGAGTTGTAAGCAGATGCAAAACACTATGGGCTTTGGTGCTCACGTCCTTTTAGATATCTGTGCTCTGTGGAAAATTGTCTAAGACAGCTATTTAAAGCATACTAAGCTATTTTCCAGACATGAAGGTGCACCATATACAAATATATTATGATTAGCATAAAATAAACTGTATTTGTGCTGAATAAATACCCTGGTGGCGTAGGCATCAGAGGGATGGTATTTCTTGGGAGTAATGAGCAGAAGCATCCTGTCCCACATCTGGATTCCATTTAGAGAAGTGATACCCATATAGAGGAAGATGCCAAACAAGGCTGTCATTGGAATCATCTTCAGTATAGGCTCCATGTAAATAGAAACTCCTGAAAATCGTATAAAGAATATGGGCATGAGAGTCAAAGTGGTTATTTATTCTGACCCTGTTGTGACTGCATCATTGCTGTAGATGGCAGCACCTACCAATCATAATAGCCACAATTATGCCGCTGACCCTCTGCTCAACCACTTTCTCTATCTCTGGTTTCGGGCCCTTGGACATGACAGTGAGAGCATTGGCATGGGTGACAGATCGCACAGTGGCAGCACTCAGCCAAGGGACTCCAAAGAGAGATCCGATTCCTCCCATGGTGACCAGGATGAGAAGGTCCCAATGGAAGCCCGATCCTTTCACCATTTTCCTTTCCGGTTTGCTCACAATCAGCCTGTGATTCACAGAGAACATAAGAAACAGAGGTTTCTTAAATATTTTCTCTAAAGTTTTGTTAGTTAAATTAGCATGAAATAATACTGCTATTGTTTAAAGTGTCACTCACGTAGTAATTTGGGACTCAAGGAAGATGAGGATGAAGACAAGCACTGCAGGTATACAGCTGGCACCCATCATCCAGACAGGGAAAGGCTTCTTTTCTCCCAGGGGGTTGATAAACCAGCCTCTCACCCTGGGGTTAGTCACTTCAACGCCTTTTGGCACAACCAGTTTCTATGAGAAGACGGGGGGGGGGGATGATGTTGATTAGAAAGACACTACTAAAGGTAGATTATTTGGCCTTCTTGTACTAATCTAATGTAAATTTCTGAGCATTGGTTGGATTCAGTCTTTCTTCAAGAGACAGAACATGCAAGCAGTCTAATGGGACAGAAGTAGAGGTGCAAATTATCTTGCTTTCAATCTGCAGGTAAGTTTAAAAAAAATGTGAGTTTAAGAAGGCTTTTGGGCACAAGTAAACAACCACAAAAAATAAGTAGGCCTATGTAGTAAGACATAGGCCTAAGACTCAATAGTGTGATGTTTGTGTTATTTTGTGTCATTCACATTCACATATCTTTAATTACATACTTACACAAATTACTTCAAATGCAGGAATATGCATGCCAATTTTATTTATATAGTGCATTTCATTACACATAACCTCAATGTGCTTAACATAAAAGATAAAAACAAAAAACCTATGCAGGTCTACTATGCCCTAATCAATAAAAAACAAGAAAACACACTTTACAAAGAAATAAAATAAAGGTTAACACACACACACACACACACACACACACACACACAGAGTTATTAAGCGTAAACCTGTGAGAATCAAAAGGTTTTAAGTTTGTCTTTAAATGTAGAAAAAGTTCAAATTGATCTCAGGTCAGCAAGCAGCTTGTTCCAAGAACAAGACCACAGTAACTGAAGGCACCTTCAGCACACTTTGATCTAATTCTGGGAATAGTTAAAAGATCTGATGACCCTACAGGTCTAATTGGGTTATAGACACTGAGCAAGAGAGATATGTATTTGCGGGCCAAAACCATTGAATGCTTTATAAACAAATAGAAGGTTCTTAAAGGCAATTCTGTATTGAATTGGGATCCAATGAAATGAATTTAATACTGGGGTAATATGTTCAAATTTCCACATACATGTAAGGACTCTGGCTGCTGCATTCTGAACAAGCTGAAGTTGTCCTACTGATAATTTGGATAATCATTTGATAATTTAACCAATTTAACCAAAATAACCAATTTCACAGAGTCAGTCTGAGATAAGAATTTTCTAACTTCTGATATATTTAAAAGTGGTAGAAGGCAGGTGACCTTATTAATATGATTATCAAAATTAAGATCACTGTCCAAAATAATGCCAGGGTTGCTGACTGTGTTTCAGAGACAGGGATGATAAATATGAACAAATTTTCTGTCTCTGACTTTTTACCAATGGATCTAAGTTATTTTTCTTGAGTAGTGGTGTGATTACAGCACATTTGAGAGAAACAGGGAAAATGCCAGTCTGTAAAGAGCTGTTGATAATATTTATTAAATGATTTATAAAACAATGCCTATGTAATTATTTGCACACAAAGACATGAGCATTTTTAATACTATTTTTATATGCTCATTTCCACAACACTCACCTGGGTGTAAGCATCTTCAATACTGATATCCACTGCAATCATGAAGAAAATAGCAATGGGGACGCCGAAATCTCCAATCAAGTGACGGATCTAGTAAGAAAGAGAGCAACGGATACAAAAAGGGGTCAGATTCCAAGTATCTAAATAAAGTGTTCATTTAGAATACCTTAGAGTCCGTTCAATATTTGATCTTACCGGGCCAGGGAGGAAATGACCATTCTTAAATTGACGGAGGAAGTATGCAACGAAGAAGCAGCCAAACATCAGGCACATAGAAAGCAGGGCAGTGTTGGGGTATGGCCTTTCATACTCCACCTCATGAACGGTTACATTGCCATCTGGATGGACCTCAACGTGCTCTGTGATGACTGGGTGGAAAGGGTTGTCCACTGAATCATTCAGATGTTCGTAGTTCAGGATCAAAGGGTGGGTTCTGAAGATCTGAGAAAGAGAACGTATGAGAAAGAACAAGAAGATAAAACAAATAAGACAGTTACAGAAATGGAAGCGATCTCTCTGCTGTAAAATGGATGGAGAAATGACATGAGGAAACCTTAAAGAGCTTATTGAAAGTCTCATAGATGAAGATGAGAGAGATGAGGATGGAAAAGAGCTCTTGGGTGAAGCGGGAAATGTATCGAACCAGGAAGCTGCCTTCCATTGCCACGATGAGAACCACAATCACTATCAGCCACATACCCACCCAAATGCGGCCTACGATGTACTCAATGCCCTGCATCTTGCAGAACTATCAAGAAAGGAACAAAGGAAAGGAATTTTAAAAGTCACTTTCAACAGACTTGAGTTCTGGAGTTTTAACATTTAACAACTTTTACATACAGAGAAAAAAGCTTCCTCAAACACCAGCAATGGTCCGGAGAAGCCGATGACAAGGACAGGCTGGGCGGCAATGAAACAGAAGATGACACCCTGGACGGCAGTGGAGATCATAAGCTCTGACACGCCCATCAATTTTTCAGTTTTGTCGGCTGGGTTCAGACATTAAAAATAAATATTAAGAAAACAAAAAATTAACAAAATGAATTAAGCCTGCAAAATCAAACACTTCTCTCTTTCTCAGACTCTCTTTTACCTAGAAGCCCTCCAAAGGTGATGGCTGGAGAAAGGGCAGCGAAGTAAATGAAGATGACAGCAGCAAGCACCTGAGGGTTCAGAGCATCTGTGAAGTCGCTGATGTAGTGGCGGTAACGACGCTTTATATCCTTCACCATCCCACCAAAAGGATAGCCTGTTCGGGCCAAAGGATCCTCCTTTGGCCCTTGTGGAGTTGTCATAGCTAGAAAAATACAAAAAATAAAATTAATTTTATTTATTACCATAAATCTTCTATTCCTTAAGTATGAGATTCTTTTATAAACCTTTTTCTAATTTGGGGAAAAGGTTTTTTTCTTTTTGTTATTTTTTTTCTACTACTATGTATAATAAATTTGATCTAAAGGTGTTATATATGACTATGCTGGAATTGAGCTTTTAAAAGTTAAGGCTGTTTTTCCCTTTTCCTTGCTGGCTCCTCTTGCTGTTGTAGGCATTGTTGGAAGAAAAGAGTCAGATTTTACTTTATGAGGCCAAATAGGAACTTCTTATCTAAGTTGCATGCTGACCTTTCACCCTATCTCCAAAAGCAAGACGAGGGTCAGTGGAACGGAGTCTGTCACTCAGCAGTTTTTTCTGGAAGTCAATCACCGGCTCCAACATTGCCTTATCCTGGATCTCAGTGGGAGGAATCACAATGCTGCAGTCCATGAAGTCAGCGACGGCATCAGTGAGATCTTTTGGAGTCTGAGCCAAGTAAGCTTCTAGACAGAACACCTGACAGACATAGAGAGATATAAGTTTTCATTCACCTGCAGCCAAACAAATGATGTGTCCTTTCTTTCGACTAAATTGTATGACTTCTATATTTTCACTCTTCCTCTTCTCTCTCACCCAGTCGGCCATCAGAGCACCCATGGCACGGCCACATTCACTGTAGTTTATTCCACTCTGGGTGGGGCCCAACAACATAAAGATGAAGCGAACAGGGACAGAAGACTCCAGGACAGTGTCCATCACCACAGAGTCACTCAGCCTGATGAAGGCCACCACTGGTTTTTGCAGGAGGTCCAGAGCACCTGTGGGAAAAAGGCTCATTTAGATATATCTTCTCCAGAGCTACATACATAAAACTGGAGATAAATTAATGGGTCAGAAAAAGTTAAACATACCTGAGAGGACAATTGAAGCTTCTACATTGTCAGAGCTGTCTCTCTGCAAAGAGAACAGTTAAAGTAGTAAAACATGTCAGCTCTGCTATGTTGATAAATAAATGTGATTTTGATAATCACCCAATAAATAGAAATGTATTAATATGCATAAAATCCTCCCAAATTTGTACCTTCTTTGTGACAGAAAAGGTCTGCATCTGAATGTCTCCAAAGGGAGTAACCACAGGTCCGTCAGACTGGCTGGAAGGACAAATAAAATGAGCAATCATGTTTAAGACATTAGCATCTTGCAAAAGAAGCATGTGTCCCATGGGTTACCTGCGTTTCATCAGGAGAGCTCTCAGCAGGGCATCTCGATCACTGGGACGGATCTCATTTTTGTTCAGTAGCTCATCAGCCACTTTCTCAGCCACGGAAGACAGATTGCTGGCATTCAGGTCAAAGATTACAGCACCTGGGAAAATGTAAAACAGATGCTGTTTTCTAGGCTTCAAATTTTTTCTGGTTAACAAGTCACATTAAAGTTTGATTTTATTCAAAGATAGACACAAATTATTGTACATGTAAAGCTCCAAACTCACCTGTACTCATGATCTTGCGGACCTGGAGCAGACTGTTAAAGGTGAGATAGGAGACATGAGAAGGACCCCATTTTTCTGTGGCAGGGTTAAAGTTCTCCTCATAGCCCACCCAGCGGCTAGTCTCCTGCCAGATGTTGCCCTGGAGCTCATTCAGCTCCACATAAGCCTATGATAATTCAGTGTGATTAGTTAAAAAGCATGATAATAAATGATGGATTGTATTAATGAATTTTAATATTTGATTTGAAAGGTTAAAAAAATGTAGACTAACTTGAGCATCCCCTCTTGTGGTGGCATTGGTATTCAGGTTCAGAAAAGCTGAAATAAAGAGACAGAGGAGTGATTTATACATAGATATATAAAATCAAACCATAAACACCTTCACAGATGTTCAGAAAACTTTACCCTCTGAGTTGCAGGGAATGATGATGGGCTCCGGAGATGACTCATCCTCCCTCCCCCTTTCAAGGTCAAAGATGTCACTCGGACCTGGTATGGTCCTAGTGGTAGTGAGAAAGAGAAACACTAATTAAAATCAGAGATCATCTTGAGTTCTGCTCAAAAACATCTTCCGACATCACACCAAATCCTAAAGAAAACACACAAGTAGTTGGTCTTACAGTTTGTAAAGTGATCAGCTCTTCAGATCTTTTAATTACATCTCCTTATTTTCGTTTTTATGTAAATTAACTTTGAAGCCCGTGACTGCTTTTAGCAAAGTAAGTGTCTCTCTCCTTGATTAAATCAATCAAGCTATTCATAACAGTTAAATTCTGTCATTAGTGCGATTCGGAAAATGGCCACGAGATGGCAGGGTTGCTCAACTAATTTGTCAGCTACTTTCTACGATACTTCAGTTGCCGTACAGTTGTCTGTAGAACGTTTGCATGACTGGTTATGTATCTGGTGGCTGAGTTCATGATAATCAAACAGTACATTTACAGTTGTAATTGTGTGAGCTTTTGTAAGAGGTATCCAGACCTTTGTTTTATCAGTGTTCACATGAACTAAATTAGACACAATCATAATCCATTGTAATTCTGTTAACATCATTACAATTGTAAGCAGCTGCCTATTTATACATCCAGCAGGTATCAAGCAACACACAAATTTATTTTTTGTCATTTTTCTGACCATCTGATAAGTCTAAGTCCAGCATTTATTCTTCTTTTAGCTAGTTTGGTTTCCTCCAGCTGCATCACTATGTTAATGTGCTAGTCTGTTGTTTAACTGTGGCCAAGTGAATATGGATGTTTTCTCTTAATGCAGCTGCCTACCGCAGTTGGAAATAAATAATGCTGTATGGTAAAACCCAAACAATTAACCAAAAGAAGCTAAAAACTCCATAGACTGGCTCTGTGATGTAAACTTAACAGACACACTGGTTAAATACCAACAGTTTTACCTAGAACGTGAACTAAATATAGCCACTTGGAGGAAGTTGTTGGGGCAATGCATATGCTCATTCTCAGTCCAGGGCAGGAAAGGGCCCACTTATCAGAAACACAATTTGGCACAATTTCAGCATAAACATGGAGTGCAGTTTTGCTTAAAGGCAACAGGAGGAACTCACAGTGTCCCTGGAGAAGAGAAGGCTGAGCCATTGTCTTCATATGACATGTCACTGCCCTAGATATTAGCAAAGTTGTAAAAGAAGTAAATGAAACAGCTGGATGAAAATGGATAAAAAACAAAGTGAATGGATTCTTGGATGGATGATGTGCTCAAAACTTGCTGAAGGTGTTAGATCACAAAAAACCGACCTCGTCAAAAGTGAAGTTGTTTTCCATGGATGTTGACTTAGCTGTCCTCCCAGTTTTCAGCTACTTTTATGCATTCCCTAAGGCAGAATATGAATGAACATACACATAATAACACATGGGGTAACTAATAAGAAATAACATCTCACCATGAACCAAGTGCAAGACAATTATTTTATCTGCTAGGATTTTTGGCATACTTTGATTTAACACAGGTGCACCTACAGCATCCAAACCACAGGATTTACAATAAATACATGCTATACACTCTGGTAGCAATTACAGTACACTGTTCTGTAGTAAATCTAGCTGGTATTTTTACTACTGAGGGACATTTTTTTTTTTTATCCACTAACTGTTCACAGTAAAACCTGCTTTGATCATTTTGAGGCACTTTCAATGACGAATCTGCCATCTATCACCACAGTTTGTCAGCAGAGTTGCAGCTGACGGCAGATAATCAATGAGCCGTTAAGAATATGAACTACGTTACAGCTGAAATAGAAGGCCCTACAGAGTCTTATCTCTGGGTTACACCCTTCAACGAGACACGTCTGTTATCCTCAACAGCATTACAGTAAAAATATTCAAACTGTTGATAATTTGCTACTTAGGCATAAAGTATTACAGAAGATTTAGACATTATAGTTGTTATAATTTCTAACTGTAAATCATTAAGTGTATTGTATTTCCATATTTCAAACACTTGAAATATTTTGCACTTTTTTTGTAAATGGCAACTGAAAATATTTGTTGTTGGACAACTAAAAAAGTGGGAAAATAAAGCCTTAGGATTACACTTACTATACTTATTCCAATCTATACCTGATCACAATAATGATTTTGCAATTCTTGGAATAAACAACATTAGAATGGTTAGTCTTAAGAAGGCGTTGTCATTTGCTGATAAAGATATTTTTCCCTGTATCACTAAAAATATGCAAATTCTTTAACACATAGTCAGAATAAGCATGTGATATATTTCAAAATATGAATCAAATCAAATCAAATCAAAATATGAACTACATGTTCTATCATGCCTTGAAATTAAGAAAAATGCTGGAAAATATAGCAACAAATATGCACAACAAATGTTTTGCTCAAAAAGGTTACCATTCCTTTCCTAGAAAATTACCAAACAAATCATTTTAAACTTCTACTGTTATCTTACAAACATGGCAGAGGCATTAATAGCTTGACTTTACTTTCCTACTGGGGTACATTCAGATGTCCATCCTGTTTGACCCCTTCCCTGTGGATCATTAATGTCAAAACCCTGCCAGGAGGGTGGTAACAGCCCTACCTGTACACAGGTACTCCTACCTGGTCTCCAGCACAGGAAATAGGCCGATCACAGGCCGAGCTGTTCTGTCAGCTTTGACAAGCCCCGTGACAAAATGAGCCAGAACAAACAAAAAGACAAATACAGCAAGAAAACTCAAGTAGCGGGAACACCCATATGAAACTACGTCGACTGTAAGAGGTGCAGTACCCTACTGGTCCTCTGGTTGGCTGAGGGGCAACCTGGCAGGGGGTGGGTGGGGGGTGATAGAGACAAACATTGCTATCAGCCTGAGACACCTTGACACAGGGATATCCCAGCCCTAATTTGGCCGATCCGCCCTCTCAGCATGAACCAAGTCCAAGTCCGGACAGGGTCAGCATGAAACAGCAAGCTACACTTCATCTTGTCGAAGGGGCACACATGACCAAAGAGGGTAGAGAAGGGGGCAATGTACAGTATCAAGAGCCGAGCATCTTACTACGTCATTTTGTTTACGTACTGGGGATTCCCTCATAATAGGGGCTGGGGGGTGGGTGGGTGATGTGATGTGAACACCTTAAACTCAACTTTTTTCCATTACAGCCTTCAAGCT